>DWPF01000293.1:0-12277 GCA_018251575.1 Cecropterus bathyllus | reverse complement strand
AATTTATTTTTACCGTACCGTTGCCGCCCTCTGAACTTGCCGCCCGGGGCATAGGCCCCGGCTTGCCCCCCCCCCCTAGATCCGGCACTGAATAATATATAATTTATACAAATGGTATTCTTTGCAATGTCGATACCTAGACAATACCTATAAAGTATACAGACCATCCAGTTCCACCATTATTTCTTGTGGTAACAAATGAAATTCTGATAAAATTGTCAGTACTAATATAGTCTGCGGGACTTTCATCGCAGTATTGGCCAAGCGAATTTCCGCTTCTGTCTTGCAACTCAACATAGTTTTTATCACAAGCTATTCCTAAATCAAAAACGGTAAAACGTAACATTACTCGCGTACCAACGGGCGTTTCAATGTTCCAGTCGCAAGTTCCCTCTTTACGATAAATTTTTGGGTATAAAGGACTGGTGACTTTACCAAATTCATTATTTATTGTCCCTCCACAACCTCGACCGCGGTCAGTTGTGACATAATACATGTCATATGAAATCATATTATAACTGTTTGCACGACTATGAAATAGTAAATAACGACCCGTTGAAAATACTGGTTCATCGACGTAAGTTTGTTGTATATTTAACAATAAATCGGAATCTGTTGTGTTGCCATCAAATATTTTTAAGAAAAGCTCAGTTTCATAAAATTGCGGCGACACACTTATAAAGTAAGCTGATATTGTATGATTTATGGGAGCTGTAATAAGCGTGTAGCAGTCCGATTGTTCAATAAAATTTTCGAAGGTAGACTGTATCCTACCATGTGTTCCTGTGTAGTTTCTGCCACAAAATCCCAAATATATCACCTCTAATTCTACCCCTCTGTGGTTTTGTAAAGCAGTTTCTGGTGACGTCAGTAAACTTATACTTATCTTTCCTTGGACATACAAATCTATAGATTTTAGGAGACCACAGAACTCAAATTGAGTTGGAAAATTAAATGTATCTTCATAGAAGTTCGGATGAGAAAAGAAATCGTCCTTATAATCACTCATAATCAAATTCTGTCCAAGAGACATATTATGTGGTTTGGAATGGCCCAGTATCACAATTTTATCTTTATTACATTTGTCATTAGTTTTAGGTTCAATGTCTAAATTATGAATTGTAACTTGCACCGTACTATATGGTTCCTGACTTGTGTCCAAGTCATAAGTACAACGTAGTCCGCGTGGTATTGATCCACTTTCATATCCTGGAGAAGTCCATCGCTGTACTGAATGATTAACAGTAATAATGGATGGGCTACATAGAGATTTTTTTACTGTTAAAAGTACTTGAAAACCTGAACTATTTATTTCACCATCCGTTGAAAGTCTTATATTAAGTAGATTACGTGATGTAATTAACTGAGGTGGTATAGTGTGCCCACAATATCTGCCAATAATCATACTGTCTGGGTTAATTCCATCTCTTAATTCTAGGACGTCGCAGTCGCATTTACTAAAACCTAAAGCTGTTTGATTCACATTTTCACACGGTGATACATGGAAAGATTTAAATTCAACATTTATAACATAATCAATAGGGGCTATCACATCCCAATGACAGTCTAAATAATTTTCATAAACTACATTTCCACCTATGAGTGGAGATTTTAAAATTTGTCTAGATTCTGATGTCAAATTAACACGGCCTCCACAGCCGACTGATTCTGAATAACTGAAGAATACTTCAACTTTAAAACCTTCATAGCTAATACTACTATCACTTACGAACTGCAATACTGCTGTGTTATCATTACTCCTTATAGTTTTCGTTAAGTTGAGAGTCCCGCAAAATAATGCTAGTCGTTTGCTCAAATCTGTTTCTTTCCCATCGAATATTCCTATATAATCATTATAACACTCCGTGCCATATTCCAGCATTATATATAAAAATTTAAATATAACTATTTTATTTACAGGAGCTTCTATGATCCATGTGCAGTTCATATTACTATCGTACATGTTAATACTATTCGACGTTATCAAAGTTGGATCTTTCACGATTCCACCACAAGTATATGCAGAATATGACAATTTAAATCCTTTCTTTTGAGAGTAAGGATCTGATTTTAAATTTATTGTAATATCGTGTAAACCATGGATTGGTTTTGGCATTTCCTTACCGCAATATGTTTCGTATAAAAATTCACTATTTTCGCCACTACTTATAGTAACATTATCGAACCTACACTCCGGATAAGTCCCTTCAAACTCAAAATCCTGGAATACTAAAGATATTTTATTTCCGGATCCCGATATTTTATAAACGCAATTCAACGAGGGGGAATATTCATAAGGATAACCTGGACTGTAAATAAATTGTTCTCTTTCCGTCGCTATGAACATTCCCCCACATAAGGGTTCCCATAGGGCACTAAAACCATCTAATTGTATAGAAGCGTCTGTACGCAGTGTAACTTTCATTTTGTTAGCGGTGGAATTTAATGCATTTACTATGCGACGACCACAAATTCTAGCCATTTCCGTATACGTATCATCTTTCCAATCATAGACAATTAAAACGTCTTTAGTACAATTTGCGGTATCTTCTATAGCAAAGCGATCCACGAATTGCAAAGATATTCTATTACCTAAGTCAGCTTGAATTTCCCATGTACATTCAATGTTGTCAGGATATCCTTTAGGGTAATTAGGTGAGGCAAAATAGTGATCCGACGTTAGTAAACCGCCGCATTGATCAGTCACCGTCCTAGCAATAACTTTTAAGTTTGTAAAGTTTTTAGACTTTGAATGGTACTGAATATGTGTGTACATGAATGATGTAGTCAATGGATTATCAGGCATTCTGTCCCTACAATAATCTCCTACTATATGATCTAATTGATCAAAACTATCAGAACTAATTTGTAAATATTCATCGGCGCAATTTAAAATGAAAGAACCTTCTAATTTAACCTCTAATCGGATGCCAGGCGGTATAACAAGAATCCAGCCACAGTCTAACGTATTGGTATAATTAACTGGAACATTAAAGATATTTTTTGGATCTTGCCCTATATGCAAAATACCTCCGCAGGGTTGTTGACGCCATTTTAATTGGAAATTAAGAAAATAATTATGTTTTTTTATTGTTTTTATCAGTATCGAAACCGCAGGTAATCTATAGGAAACATTCGTGTAATTACCACACATTATCTTAGAAAATAATTTTTCATATTCCTTAGCATTTGCCTTAATAATTAAAACGGAATCTCTGTACCTGCATAAAGTTGATGTAGACGTTGAGGTAATATTTATGTTAAAGTAGATAGTTTTATATTGAACCGAGTCATTCAAAGCGATTGCATTATATCCATTATTGTATTCCCATTCGCATGTGTAAGTCCTATCAAGATTTGGAGATTGTAGTTGTCCAGACAATCCACTTAATTCACCACCACATAATGCTTCTTCATTTGAGCTAAACTTTGCCTTAAAGCGATGAAGTAATCCATTTGGTCTTACGAATAAGTATAATGACATTTTATTTCCTGTTGACTCGATAAATTGTGGTGATTGAGATGTTTCTTTACTAGACAAGTATTTTATAAGTGTGTCGAAGTTATTGTCGTCATAAAAACCTATGTTTTGACTGTTTAGGTCAGCATCTATAAGCTCCAACCGAATTCTGCGATTTTTATTTGGCACTTTGATTATCCACTGACAATATCTTAATGTACTCATAAAACGAGGGTAACCTGGAGTTGTTAAAAAACCTTCAGGAGTTGTTATTACTCCACCACATAACGGTCTTGAAGAGTTGAATGTAAGTTTGAAACCTCTATGACGAGAAATTTGAATATACCTACTAGGTTTATTAACATGTAGTTGTATAATTGCTTCACTGGTAAAAGTTTCAATTGAATCGCTGATGTCACCTGTTTCGTCAGTATCACATACAGTTTTTAATATTCTTAAAGTGTCGTTTGCGGGTATTTTCTCCATTATCATGATTTTTGTTGCACATGGTGATTCGGACTCTGGTAGATTTAGATCTTTCAATTGAAACTGGATCATAGATCTTGTCGAAGATATTATATGCCATGTACATACTGTTCCATAATTCAGGTTCATATGCGGGTAACTAGGAGATGTTATTTCACCGGAATTGCCAATGATGGTCCCACCACACAAATATATTGATACATTTGCCCTAAAACCATCCCTTGGCTCGGGTACTTGAGTACCATATTTTATATACAAATAATTATTGTTTGTTTTGATAGTTTCTGGTCGTTCATTGCACACGCGTTTTAGGAGAGGTGAATGTTCTGAAGAACCATCTCGGACTTCAACAAACTCTTGGGAACAAGAATCATCTCTCTGCAAATCAAATCGATCAATAAAATCAATTTTTAATATCTCTCCTAACGGAGCAACGAATAACCAAACACATTCTGTGTAAGGTACGGGAACGTATGGATAATTAGGTGACGATATAATTTCAGAATTATGCATAGAATCTAAACTAATAGTACCACCGCATTCAATGTTTTGCTCTTCATAATGCAATCTAAAATTTTGAAATGTCGTAAGAATAAAGTTTATTCTTCTTACAAAAGTAATGAAAACTGCATTACTGGATGATTTTATATTGTCCCTATTCTCATGATCATAACCACAATATTTACCTAAAACTGGTGCTTCATTTGATTCTCCGTTTCTCAACATAACATAAGTTGAACATTCCTTTTGAGTGTTAGTTATATTAAAATGATCGAACTTCAACTTAATGTTTCGCCCAGGTCTAGCTTTTACTGTCCAATTACACATCAAAGGTACTTCGTGAATATTTCTTAAATCTAACCATGTGACAGTAACTGTTCCCGATTGTTCTGTTATAAGTCCTCCGCATATAGATTTTACTCTAGCTTCAAAACCTTTACGAGATACTGATGCATCCGTCTTAAAATTTACTTTCAAATATGACAGTGAATCAGTATATTTAGGTATGTCCTCCATTAAACAAAAACGCTCTTTTAATGGCAACCAATTGATTAAATTATTTGACGAATAAATAGATATGTAATCAGCATAACATGTTGTAGTTTCTTCGAGTGAAATATCACTAAAATATATTCTTAAATGTCTACCAGGCAAACTTTTAAAAATCCATTCACAATTTAAGTCATTTTCATAATCTTGTGGATAATGCGGTGAGTGGAAAATTGATATATTGTTAGGTAATACTAGTTCTGTGATATTCGATCCACAATTAACTTTGTCATTAGATTCTTCTATTTGTATATTTCTGTCAGATTTTGTCCATTGTAAATGAAATAAGGACCCCGTATTTGTAACGTCCAATACCAATTTTATATACACGACATTTGACGTAGATTTTATATTTCTTGCCTGTGAGATACTTGTAAATGTTCCACAGAGCTTATCAAGCACCGGAGCATCATCATCGTATCCATCATAAATGACCAAGTAACTGATGCAGAAATCATCGCGTTGATGTATCTCTAAATGATCTATGCTGATGTGTATAATATCAGATCCATCAGTTATAATGCGCCAAGTATAATCACCAGACCCTCCATATAGATGGGGATAAAGAGGAGATGCTATTTCTCCAGCTTCCAGATTAGTTATTTCATTACCATGAAGGAAACCGTAGCGCGCTACGAATCCTTGAGCAGCATTTTTATTATTGCTATGGAATTTTATATACAATATTGTAGCAGCAGTTGTATTTGATGGGACATTGTTCCCACAATAGCCCCCTAAGAGCCCCCCCCCGCCATTATTTTTACGCACTTCTAAGTAATCTTCATTACAACCTTCAGAATACTCTAGATCAAATTTTTCAAATGTTACGTAAACTCGATTACCTGGAGATGTGTTTAGTATCCATTCACAGTCTGCATTAACAGGATACGAAAGAGGATAGTTTGGTGAAGCAATGTAACCTTCTTCTGAAGTCAAACTTCCACCACAGGCAGTCGTAAGCGATGAATAATATGCGGAAAAATGACCATCAATGCCGTCCGAATGTGTTCCAAATTGTATAGTCATTGCACTACCCTGACTTACTAACATAGGAGGAATTACGCTACCACAATACTCACCAATTAGAGGTGCATTGTCATCGGTTCCATCAAAAATTTTGAGAAAAGAAAATGGACAGCGTCTGTTACTTATATCACTTTGTGGTATCGACATATGTGTAATTGTTAATTTAATTTTTTGGTTTAGCTGGGGTGCTTGTATAGTCCATGTACAATTTTTGGTCGAATGGCTTATGTATTTATCGTTCGTAATGATTCCATCATAGAGAGCATCGATGACAGATCCGCAGGTCATAGTAAAATTTGCTTTGAAACCTCTGGCTGTACCATAACTATTCGTAATGAACTGTAATACTAAGTTATTATTTTTACTCACTATTTGTGTCAAATTTGTTTTAGGGCATATGCGATATGTGTAAGTCTTGTTAATTATATTGCCCCCATCATAAATTTTGATCACGTCATCACAGTTGGTTTCTTCATCATCGCTGAATAAATCAAGACTCACTAAATTTAATTCAATTCGATGATTAATAGGTACTGTTATATACCAAATGCAATCTAACTTACTGTCATAATTTTTAGGATAATTCTTAGAATGAATCCATCCTGATCTTGATTCAATTCTACCGCCGCAAACCGCAGAAGAAGAATGAAAAATTGAGGTAAAATATATATCTCGACGTGAAGATTTTTTTACAAACCTAACATACATTAAATTCCCTGTTGATGATACTTCAGATACACCTGAATGACATATTTTTGTAATAAGAGGAGAAGCAACACTTTGGCCGTTATAAAGTTCTAAAGCGTCTGTTGAACAGTTTGCAGATTCAGCCATAACGAGTTCCGCAATACTGAAAGTAATGCTCGTGCCTGCTGGGGATTCAATTAACCAATCACATTCCATGTCTCCTGGAAGTACTGAATTTGTTTCTATGTTTAAAGTGCCAAATTGTTTTTGTATATGTCCACCGCAACCAGACCTAACCCACTCCAGACGGAAGCCTTTGCTTGTAAAATAAGGACCAGAAACAAATTTAATTTGTAAAAAATTACTTATTGTATGCGTTTGTGGAGGTTTTATAGAACCGCAAAACTTTGTAACTGTTTGGTCGGGATTTTCTTTTATTTGTAAATAATCCGAGCCACAGCCAATATCTAAACTGTGATTTACCCGATAGCGCTCTTCTGTGCGATATCTCCACCAAGTAGGGAAATATGACCTGGTAAATTTATGTATGTCAAAATTTGTAAAAGTGGCGTTTATTTTACTTCCTTTCAAAACAGTTATCGTCCATAAACAATCAGAATTTACAGGATAATTATTTGGAAAACCGGGACTTTCAATAACTCCAAAATCACCGCTTAAGGTCGTATTACAAATTGTTTCATAATTAAGAAGAAACCCTTTTGCCTTCAATAAGAAATCTGAAATAAATTTTATATAAGCATAATTGCTTGTAGTTTCTATACTTTTAATATTCGATGACATGTGACAAAACCTTCCAAAGCTAGCAGAGTTTAAATCCCGTCCATCGAATATTTCTACGTAGTCATCAGTGCAGTCAGGAGTGCGTTCCAACTGTAAATCCACAAAAGTTAGACGAAGTCGCGAACCACTACTTGTAACAATTTTATAAAAACATTCGGAGTTTTCATTATAATCATTCGGATAGTTAGGGGACGTAATAGTACCAGTACTACCACTTAACGTACCTCCACAACCATTTAAAGAGCCATCCCAAGTTATTTTAAATCCACTTCCAGTGATATAAAAATCCGAATGAAAATGCAAATAAACAGAATTAGCCGTAGATATGATTTGTTTTTGCCGAAAAGTTCCACAATATGTTCCAATTAATGGTGCGGTATTTGTAGGTCCGTTTCTTATTTCTAAATAATCACCAACGTCGCATTTGTTACGCAAAGGTCGTTCAAGATCAAAATCTGTAATGTTCAGTAAAATTTGTTGACCTACCGGTACAGTTATGGTCCATATGCAATCTTTATTTGACTCATATGGTTGGGGCCATCCTGGTGAATAGATTTGTCCCTGAGATTTAACATACATTCCACCACAATGGGTTTTTTCATCCAAAAATGTGTAGGAAACAGAAAATCCTAATCCTTTAATACTTTCATCTGATTGGAACTTTATCATTAAGCGATTACTGATAACTGTTAATGCTGGAGGTAGAAAGTTGCCACAGTACTTTCCTAATGTATTGTTTATATTTTCGTTATCAAAATCAATGAGCTCTACGAAGTCACTGTAACAATTGGGCATATCTTCAAGATCAAATCTATTCCAAGTTAACATAATATGCATACCTTCCGGTGCTATTAAAATCCAGGTACACGACTCGTCATTATTATAAGTATTGAGTACAGAAGGATGATTAATTATACCGGACGTTTCCCTATAAATTCCTCCACAATTTATATCTATGGTGGTAAAATTGGCATAGAACCCGGTGCCCGATATGCTCATATCTGTATTAAATCGAATATACATATAATTTAATGATGACGTTTGAACAGGAGGTATACGATCTGAACCACCACAGAATTTTCCTAACAATGTCGCATTGCGGTCCGGTCCATCCCTTATTTCAACATTATCATACTGACAATTAAAATGATTATTGTCTTCGATATCAAAATCTTGGAATGTTAACACAATTGCTTTAGCTGGCTTAGTTCTAATTATATATTCACATACTTTATTATTGGGATAACTAAAAGGATAGCCTGGAGATTTCAAAATCCCACTATCTCCCACTATAGTCACATGGCAAACGCTTTCATACGTTAATCTAAATCCGTCCGAAGTCATACTATGGTCAGTTTTAAACTGAAGGAAAAGCGTGTTAGAGGATGATGTGTATGATTTAGGATATTTTTTACCACAGTATTTTCCAACGAGTCGTGATTCTGAGGTCGGCCCATCATATATCTTCAAATAATCGTATCTGCACCTGAATGACCTTTCTAATTGAAAAGATTTAAAATCTATACGAATTTTGGCTTCAGGGCTTGTTCTAATTTGATAATCACACAATAAATTATTTAAGTATTTATCGTTATACGCTGGTGACATAATTTCACCTTTATCAGCGGTATAGTAGCCACCACAACCTGGAACCCCATCAACAGGTGCGAAAGCTATTTGGAATCCATTTCCCGCGCCGTACGCATCAGAATGAAAATGTATAAGAACTTCTGAACCAGCCGACTGGATTGGAGCAGGTTGAGTTGAGTTACAAAATTTATCTAATAGAGGGTCAGTAGTATGCTGTCCGTCATAAATGGCCAAGTAATCAAAGTTACAGTTAGGGTGAGATTCGATATCAAGAGCAAAGAAATGTAATTGTATTCTCTTACCTAAGTTGGTGGTTAGGTGCCAGTAACAATCGCGATTTGGTGGGTATTTGCTAGGTGAACCTGGAGAGCTGATATGCCCGTGGATAGTTGCGTCTATTTCGCCCCCACAAAAAGGTTTTACACTGGTCCAATGAAGAGCAAATCCTTCTTTTGCTACTGTTCGATCCGATCTAAACCAAAAATATAAATAATTGTGGCTCGATAATATATTGCCGCCATTAGGGTAAGTACTTCCACAAAAACGACCGATTAATTGACTCGCAGAACTTCTTCCATCATGGATTTGTAAGAAGTCATATAGGCAATCCGTATGATTTTCCAAGTTGAATTTGCTAAATGTTACGTTTATGACCTTATCAGGTGTTGTGCGTATTACCCAAGCGCAGCGAGAATTATGATTATATGTAGTATTTGATATTGGATATGCAATACTGCCTTCTTCTTCATCTAATACTCCTCCACAAGGTTTTGCAGTTATCTGACAAACTGAGCCCGAATACAGTGCCGTACATTCACACCTGAAACCAGTCTCCGATCTCGAGTCGGGCCTGCAGGAGCCACCATTAAGACATGGATTGTTAAGGCAAACCTCATTATTATCACAATGGGCACCTCTGTAGCCCTTAGAACAGATACACGTGTAGCCCGCACGGAGTGGATGACATTGTCCATTTGGTCCGCATGGATTTCCTTCACATCTCTGCGTAACATTATTGTCAGTTGATATGTAACATCCGTGAATTCCTATACCATTTCCAACCATTCCCTCGGGACATATGCATTGTGCTATTGGGAGTAGTCCAAGTGATGAGGAGTCGATGCAACGCGCAGAAGGATGGCACCCACCGTGATTTATGAAACAAGATCCCCTCCAAGTGCATGTTACGCCGTCACCATCATATCCGGGTGGGCAGGATCCGCAAACACGAGAGCCTATCGTGTTATGGCATGTCACCATTGGAGTCGTGCTGCAACCACCGTTGGGAATTGTAGTACATTCGTCGATGTCGTAACATACGTAGCCATCTCCATCATAGCCCGATGGGCAGCGTCCGCATCGGAAGGAGCCAGGAAGATTTATACAATCAACTTTCGGGTTAATAGAGCAACGTGGACCTTGGCTTGAGTCACATTCATTTACGTCAGTTAAACATGCAACTCCCGTACCGTTGGTAGTCCAGCCTTGATTGCAAATACATTGGATCCCTTCACCGGTCTCGGTTTTTATGCAAATACCGTGTCCACACATTTCTAAGTCACCCTGTTGACAATCTTTTGCTTTTCGTGTACAGTGTAGCCCAAACCAGTTCGGTCTACAAAGACACTCATATGAGCCAGGCCTGTTAATACATGTAGCGCCATTTTGACATCCCAGATCGGTGCCTGCAAAATTTCGACACTCATTTACGTCAATTTCGCAATTTTTACCTTCCCAATTTGATAGACACAAACAATGATATCCATTGACTAGATTCAAACATGTGCCACCGTGTTCGCATGGTTGCGACTCACATTGGTCTCTTCCTCGACCGCTTAACAATGTTCGGAGAGTCGATACTGAACGGGTCAGTGTGTTTACTCTTCTAGATAAAACAGTCACGGAGGATAAATTCTTTTGTAAGCTTGCTGTCAAATTTTCTAAATTTTCCAGCCGTTGTATGATGTCATTGGGAATTTTTGTAATGCTCTGGTAATCGTTATTTATACGATCGTCCGTAGTATGGTCTGGTCTGTTTGAAAAATTAGCTTGGAGCAAATTTACGTCACCGACAAATATACCAGACTGCGGTCCATTGGGAGTCAAATAAATATTTTTTCCAAAAGCTGGCAGTATTATAAGATCACCATTTGTACTCCTAATATTCGGGCGGTCTAGGTAAACTTCACAGTCCAATTGCACAAACCACACCACGAAAAATAAGTACTGTATGAGTATCGTAGACATGACTTAATTGCTGTCCGGCCGACATCTGACTGTAAGCTACATGCAGCAACAACAAATTGGCGGGCGGTTGTGTTATCATTTCCTCTGGTAACATACAATATACCCAGCCATGTGTTATTTTGGATGAGCGTATATGAAATTTAATACCCTTATCAGAGCACATTTATAGTTAAATTGTTTAGATTTTCAATTGTATTTTATTTTCTCATTACAAAGTATACGTTTTAAAGGTCCTTATTATAATATATGTATTACATAATTATGTCATTCATTTATATGTACAGATATTAAAAAGGACGAACTCGTGCCTTGGCAAACAAAATATATATTTTCTGTATCGATTATGAGTTAGATGATGTTAACACCAATTCGATAGGATATTATTTTGATTTCTAAAATGGGTAACTGTACATTAATATATTTAGCAATAAAGTAAGACAAAAATAGATTTTGCTGTGATTAACGAAATAGTTTTATGCTTGTCTTGCCTTGAAAAAGCAATTATTCAACATACTATCCATAATATAGGAAATATAAGGAAATTAATATGTGATTACCGTATTGAGTATTGAGTTTAGCTAGGTTAGGTTAGGTTAGTGTGCATAGGCGAATAAATGATTCGTAGATACTTATATCCTTATACAAGTGCCTTTGATACTTCATATTATTTAAGCGTTAGACAGCTTAGTGAATTTATACTTACACAAAACAGCCTGATTTATATGATGTGTTGTTTATCTTATCCGCATTTGATCGTAAGATAAATCTGAAGTTATATAATTATGTACTTCTAAAGTTGGATTTTGCATAAATAATTCGTAGATTTACCAGTTTCAGATAACAAATACCTTCAATGACTTTCCGTATGACTAAGTACTATTAACTGTTTCTATGTATTAACTTAAAATATAAATGAATATATGTTGTCTT
>DWPF01000292.1:0-12288 GCA_018251575.1 Cecropterus bathyllus | reverse complement strand
AATGGTGATCGCATTCGCTTGAAGCGTGCTATGCTTCCTATGTCCCTATGGAATGCTATGTCCCTAGTCTGCTCCCCACCCTTGAGATGAAAATTTGTGTCTTGAGTGGGGAATTAAATAATGTGTGTCGAATATAATCTTTCATTTAAATTTCATCATTTATCTATAGGTGTGTGTGTATCAGTATTAAGAGGTAAAATGTACCGTTTTAATAATGTTATGTAAGTATATAATATTAATGTTACAATGGTTACGACTGTTTAAAAATTGTAATTAAATGGTTAAAAAATTGAACTTAAACTATTGATTATTACGTCAAATATGAACGTTTAAAAGGTATATTATAACTTAATCGTGTTCGAGAACTACATACAGTTCTTAAATAAAACATATTAATATTTGATACACATATAACAGACAGCAGTTACGAATTATGAAATAGAGTAAATATATGTTTGAAGAATTAATGACGAATTATGAAATAGAGTAAATATATGTTTGAAGAATTAATGTTATGTTCAAATCCACTATTTTTATTTATTTTATTGTTAAATTTTTGGACAATATCATGTCAAGACAAAAATTTATTCGTATTTGCCTCATTCTGTTGGCCAATTCACAATTTCAAGAAAACTGTAGGCGGAAACGTCAGTTAGCCGCCCTACCGTTTCACCGTAGGTCACCATCGCCGTTAGTTATTCAACGGGTTCTGCCAGTTTCCGAATAAAACAGGTAATTCCGCAAAAAGAACAGTCGCACCAGAAATAAACCGCCGACTCTACGCTCGCTTAAACTTGAAGGTCTGTGGTCGAGTTCACAAATAACCGACGCTACGAGGTTATCTGTTAACGCTTGTCACTAGAAACGTGCTCTACACTTCGAGAAAGTTGATTGAATTGCTCTTTTAACGTGATTCGAAATGCAAGCTCTATTTTTGTAACTAGCGGCAAATGAGGACGTAGCTTACCTATATTTTACTGCGTTAAAATAATAGTTTCTGCAGCGTTGTGTTTGTTTTAATGGTTGTATTCGAAATAAACTTAGGGGAGTATTTCTTCGTTTTGAATATTTGATACATTCTGTTCGTAGGACGTAGCAAAAGAAAACTTTGTTGCTGTGTAGTGTTGATAGCTATACAAAGGTGATGAAACATGCAAAGATTCGTCTTCATATTTAGAGTAACGACCCACGTGGTGGAGCGGTCACCATACCGGTCTGACACGCAGTAGGTCCCGGGTTCGATCCCCGGCCATACAACATCCGAATGATGAGTTTAGATTTCTATTCTGGGTCTAGGTGTTTGCGTATTCGTCTTTGTGTGTCCATGGCACCCACGACACAGGAGAAAATCCTAATGTGGGGCTATGAGTTTAGAAAGCGTTTTTTTCATATTCAGAGTGAAAGCTAACTAGCTTTACGTTAGGTGAACGCTAGTCGTATTTTCCTTTTACATGTTAGGTACAATCATTTAAATGTTAGGTACAATCAATGGCAGATAAAGCAAGTAAATATCATTTATATAAAGATTTCCATTTGAAATAGTTAACAGCTCATTTTTATCTTTACAAAATTAAACAACAAGACAAATTTTTCATACGTTTATTTTCGATTTAACTCCCAGACCAAACCTTGATCTTTTTTGTGGTTACATCTGGTATAAGTGTTAACCAACCAACTAATCCTTCTTTAAGGTTATTCCATAATTTATGGCTTTATTTACAATCAAGCCACCAACCCTTTGTTTTGTGTCATGATTTATGCGTCTCCATACCGATGATAAGTATCTTCCGCAATGTTATTGAACAAAGATGCAGTTTATTCCTTTGTTATAAAGTAAAAATATAGTTATTTTTCTTTTATGAACATCATCATTACATTTATTATAAAAGCAATAACATTTTTGGCAGTCATATATCTGTTTCCGGTTATAAGTTTTGCTTGCAAAGAATAACTTCAATTTGGTAATATTTTTGTATGTAATATGATTGTGTGAATATATTTAATAACTAGTTGAATTTTAAATCATCTTAAAGTTTACAAACACTTTACTGCATCATTTGTTTCCAATTTTAATAGATGAATGTTATAAAAGATTCATAATATGAAATAAATAATGACATAACTTTATTTACCGCTCGCGTTGCCAAAATCTTTTGAATATTTGTATGTTGCATTTTAAATCGAAAACTTTTACTTTTTTTTTAATCGATTGCATCAAAACAGACACACATTGTACTGCCAGTGTTTTTAACATGAAACTGTGTCATATAATTTGCGTAAATAAATACGTCTCTCTTTATGTTTATAAATAGCGCCTAACCGGAACAAATATACGGCACACCGTCTGCCTTCGCGAAGGTGCAAATCGATGCGCGCTAAAGCTCCGCTCAGAGACGCCGCCACCACAGTCGCCTTGCAACCACTGCTCATACCACACGCACCACACGCGCCGCGAAACACTACCAAGTTTTAAATTTGTGATTTTGTTAAACTCTCATCGTCTACTTCGGCTTGTAAACAAATAGTATGCCGGCGTGATACAATCCGCCATGTCGTTCTGCAGAATCACGGGCCGCAGCAGGGGGCTGCCGAAACCCAACTACTTTCCGCTCCTCGCCCCCATCTCGCCGGCGGACGCCAAACGTTGTTGCAGGATTACAGGCAAATCTTACGGATTGCCTTCTCACCACTACATTCCAGTTCTACTTACGGCCGGCTCAAGGAAAGCTAAATGTAAGATTACGAACGTATCTGGCGAACTTGGACCACACCATTACTCACCGGAAATTAACTATGGAAATAGAAAACATGAGCTGCTGCCGGACTACAGGTACATTTTCCCTGTATTGGATGGATCGAACGAAGCTCAAAAAGTGCTGATGGAAATGCTTTTAACCAAACAAGTGACTGAAGATAAACGCTACGTGTACACGGTTCAAGAAAGAAAATGCGGTTTAGTGTTTTCTGCTAGTATGGAAGCGGCAGTACGGGATGGTGATGTGAGAGATGTGATGCTCGCTAAGGACTCTGATACAGTGCTAATCAAAATGAAACAGGGCCGCAGTGTTTCTATGGACTTTAAAGATTTTACTGAAGATATTGAGATTTATGAAGGAGAAGGACCTAATGCTGAAGTGTTAAAACAAAGGGAACATGAAGAATTAGAAGAGAAGAAGAAAAAGAGAAAGCGAGCTACTGGACTATCTTCTATGAAAAAAATATTTGAAAGCAAGGAAAGGCTCGCAGAAGTACAGGAATTGGAAGAAGAAAAATTACGCCAGGACCGCCTTGCCAAGAAAGCAAAATTAGGGGAAACTAAACACGAGAAACAAGATGTTAAAACTTTCTCCTATAATAGTTTCGATGTTCATCATATGCGTTCTAAATCTAGTATTATAATGTGCAACGGTGAATGGAAAGACCAAATGCATCCTCTTATTGAGTCTTGGGATTGGGAAATATTTGAAAAAGAAGTGAAGGATGAGCATTTTGTTCCTAAAGTGACTAAATTACCGACTCCAGTTAAATTAACTCCATACCATTGCGAGGCAGAAATATACGAAGTGGATCGTAATATAAGCGAACTTTCTGTTCCTTTAGAAAATGTACCATGTGTTAATCCATTGAAACCTATTAAAACTCGACCATCGGATGCAGTTCTTAGTGCAGTTAAAGAAATCTCAGAAGAACGCTTGGCTGAAACATCAAATGTTACTGAAAAATTATTTGAAGCAAACAAAATTGACGTTCTCCCAACTGTAGAGAACTTGACAGAAGTTGTGAAGAATATTAAAAAAGGAAAGAGAGAAAAACTGGCAAAAATATCAGGTTTAACGTTAGATATCAATAAAGCAAAGAAGTTTATTCCTGGTCAACATATAAATACACCTCAAGGTCCAATTTTTGTCCCAGGTCAAACGGTTGAAACCCCTGCAGGACCGGTATTTGTACCTGGACTTAGTGTCCAAACACCTAACGGTCCTGGATTAATACCAGGTCACATTGTGTTGAATGAGAACACTAACGAACCCTTTTTCCTTGCGGGTCAAGTATTGAAAACATCAAATGGTGAAGAATTTGTTTGTGGACAAACAATTAAAAATAAAGATGAGTTTCGTTTTACTGAAGGTCAAACAGTGTTATCAGAAGAAGGATTAAAATTCGTACCCGGAAAAAATATTTCTACTGGCCAGGAAGAGATTTTTGTGCCTGGACAAACTATAATAACACCGGATGGTGCACAGTTCATACCAGGTCAGACTATGGCAGAAAATGGCAGCATTATATTTACTCCTGGACAAAATGCCAAGATAAACAATGAGTGGCAGTTTGTACCAGGCCAAGTCGTACATCAAGATGATGAATTGCACTTTGTTCCTGGAGCAACGCTCGCAACACCTAATGGTCTTAAGTTTGTTCCGGGTCAAACAGTCGCAATAAATGGAGAATCGTGTTTTATACCTGGTATATCTAAGGAAACTAATTCTGGGCTTGAATTTATTCCTGGAACGACTGTAGATACAATTGATGGGCCTAAATTTATTGAAGGTCAAATAGTGCACACAAAATGCGGTGAAAAATTTATGCCGGGAAAAACTATTGTTCAAGCAAGTGGACATATTGAATTTTCTGTCGCTAAATCTATAGAAGATATAAATTTTTCGGAAAGCGTGGCAACAGGATTACCCATAGATATAAAAACATGTTCTTTATCTGAAGAATCTTTGTACGTATTTGGTCACATGGTGCAAACTCCTAAGGGAATAGAATTTTACCCGGGTCCAAGAGTACCTGCAATCGAAGGCAAAGTAGTTCCCGGAAGACTTGTGAAAAATGAAGCTAATGAATCACGTTTTGTCCCTGGAATGATGGTGGAAGGAATTTTCGTACCCGGACAAGTAGTTTTTACAGAAAACGGTGAACAGTTTGTACCAGGTCAAGTAGTTGATACTAAAGATGGACCTAAATTTGTCCCTGGACAAGTCGTAAACACAAAAAGTGGACCAAAGTTTGTTCCTGGTCAAACAATACATACAATCGATGGTCCTCGTTTTGTCCCAGGACAAATCATTGAAACAAAAGCTGGTCCAACTTTCATACCTGGCCAAGTGATATCTACTGAAGCTGAAGGCTCAAGATTTGTACCTGGTCAAGTTGTAGACACGGAAGAGGGTCCTAGATTTGTACCCGGCAGAGTAATAGAGACAGACGACAACAGAGTTACCTTTGTACCAGGACAAATTGTTCAAACACCTGAAGGTCTTAAGTTTGTTGCTCCTGATCTTGTAGAAGGTGAAGAAGGCTTAGAATTTTCTGTGCAAAGTTTTGTGGTTACACCGGAAGAGCTAAAACTTTTAAAAGTTAAAACGAATCCTAATGACACAACCTCGACAAAAGGAGAATTAACTATCGATACTAGTATGCTTAAACAATTGGCTGCAGCGGGTATGTCAATAGGAAGACAAGTTCCCGCTGATTTACCTGCAATTAATGTTATATTAAATGAAACAAGGAATGCCGAAGCTTTGAAAGCATTTGTTTCAGATTTTGGACTCAAGGATGATGTTGCGAACCAATTAATGGATGTAATTAAATCAATTATAGAGATGAGTGTCCATTTAAAAACAGAGATACACGAAGATCGTAGTAGCGAAGAAACCAACTCTGAACCGAAAAAGGGAAAAACTCATAAGAAGAGAATGGATTTACAAGAAAACTTGGGATACAATGGGGGTAATGGCCAAACAGCGCATCAAGAAAATGTGAAAAATTCTATTGCCGCAGCCGTTTTAGCCGCGTTGGTGACTGCTGAACAATTTGAAGAAATAAACAATAACAACAGCAAGGAAAAATATCAGCTTATGTTAAAGTCTATTGATACCATATTAGGTAAAGCTATAGATGAAGACTTTGTATCCGCTATGTACAAAATTCTTCAAACAGAAGAAGATAAAGATATTCTATGCGAAGAAATTCTAGAACATACTTCCCAGCCAAAAGTAGAGCTTATTAAAATTGCTCTTAATAGTACTTTAAACAAACATTCCCTCACCGAAGATGACATAATTGAAAAATTCAGTGATTTTTTGAGCAGTGAAAATGAAGTCTTGGGCCCAGCTTTCAAAAATATTTCGAAAAATGATACAAGTTTGCTGCATCACGTTTTGAGTCACATCTCTGATTCTATTTCATTTATTAAAACGGATAATGAAGCCGCTGAAACTCTTCAGAAAGCAATTGTTTCTGCTGTCCAAGAAACTAGCACAAAGGCAATTGAAACTTTATTGCAAAACTCGGATAAAAAAGACATAAGAGAATTGATCGTGCAATCTGTTGGGCTTGCAAGAATACTTGGAATGAGTGACGTAGCCTCTAAATTATTATCTGTTGGTGACGACGAAGACAGCTTATCCAAAGTAGTGTCAGATACTACAACTTTAAACATATTAAAAAGATTGACTGTTATGAGAAAACTTGCCGAGCAAACACCAAGCTTGCATTCTGCTCTACGCAAACTAGAAACAGACCCAGAGCTCGCTCGTACGGACCCTAAGCTTAGGGACTTGGTACGAGAGAGCGCCGCACTCATGATTGTTCCTGAGGACGTGCCTTTACTGACATCTGAAGATGTTCCGTTGAGCTTGCTTCAACCGGAGAACAGCCTGGCGATGGAAGATTTCTTGTTCCAGCGTAAAAAACATCCTGGAGCATTGTTGATCATGAAGAAAGGTCTGCAAGCCGTGGTTCCACGTGAAGCTAGCCGTGCAGTATTAACTGGCCAAGTAGCTTACACCGTCCTGGACGAGAGCGGAATAAGGCATTTTGAACCACTGCATGTCTTCTCTGCATTGAATCTCAGTCAGCCAACTGCACATCGTTTCAGTATGTACAGTTGCCCTGTGGTAGACGACAATGACGAAGATTTGCAAACGTTTACTGGTTATTGCAATATAAGTAACGCTCAGAGAATAACCAAATTCGGCGGTTGGGGTCGGAGGTACAGCGGTGTATTGTTGGACAGAGAGAACACGAGAAGTAGAATGAGTAGCTTCGATAATACACCAAGCTACAAACGATACCCTTCACGATCTTCAACCAGATCTAGGTCTAGTTGTAGCAGAAGTCCACCTAAGGTAATTGACATATAAAACGTAAAACATTAGATTATCATTATCACTAAATATTTGAAACGAAGCAATATTATGAAGGGATTTCATTAAATTGTTAGTGTTTAAAATGTAATCAAATTTCAAATTATTAAAATCTCTTTTCCTTGTTGCAGGTAGAAGATGTGTTGGTGGCGAATGCCGACTACACCGCTACGGCTGACGATGAAGTTTCCCTAAAGGCGGGCGACATTGTCGAGGTTCTCGACACTAAAGCCGCTCTTGGATCAAAGTGAGTAGTGCCTCCTTATCCGCCTTCATATCGAGAGCCGCATCATCAATGAAACGTAAAATTGAACGCTCCGCATTAAAGTGCGGTTTATCAAAGTGCTGAAGATACGGCTCTGGTGTACGGAGGCAATTATTGGCATGAGCTTTGCACAACCGTGCCCCCATTGATGTATGTAGTTCATAAATGTATATTTAACCTGACGGACATGCGTCTTGTGAAACCAGTCGTTATTCCAGCTTTTAACAACGGTCTACTGAGAGTAACCGACATACAAAAATACTACTCCTGTCATCCTAATAGGCCTCAAACTATTAATACAAAGCTTATATTCATAAATCAACGATTTAATCCTCAAAGATGATGCGAGAACATTGTTTCGTCGTCCCACTTAATATTTTTAGATCTATAATAATGGTCTCGTGTTTCCACCATCAATTTTGTAGCCTAGTTATAAAGTCTCAAGCATATGTAGAAATATACATATATTTATTTTATAAATGATACCACATACTTTTATAGTTATATGTGTGTCATTATAATTCTGATCTTTTAATCATGTAAATACATTTTTCTCGAAAAACAATACTAAAACAACTCAAAGAACAATAATAATACCGCTATAAGCCACATAATCATAATTAGGTTAGGTTGTTTCAATTCTCACTTCTGGCAAACTGTTAGTTTCCCGAGACAATGAAATAAAATTATAGGTAGAGCGGTATCGTAGCGGCGATAAAGCGGGAAAAATGCGTTTTATTGCTCTGATGCGACCGTTGCCAATGCGCTGGACACCGATACAGGGTAAAATTAGCCGCGGTCATTGCACCGTAGCGTAACTCACGTATGGCCGAATGCATCCATTTTCTTCTAAAAACTTCCGTATCGTGGTAAATATTAGGATAGTCATTCATATTACGTTGTCGTCGTAGTCAGATGTAAATTAAATCTAGCGTAGAAGAATAGTTAGGTTACCATTCCAAACAATATATTCATCCTTAATATTAAAAAAAAACGCGCGTGGATTACTTTAGTATAATTTAGCATTCGTTTAATATTAATATCATTCTGTACGCCGTCGACAAATTAAATAATACCATCAATTACTAATACTAAGAAATGCCGTATGTTTTCACCCTCTCGCCCAAAAACATTCCGTTTTAACAAAGCGTGTTTATCATTAAATCCATCATCATCTTGACCAACACTATCATCTCAGAATCCATGATCACCGTTAGTTAATCTCTAATCATTATCCTCATCCTGTGATGACGTAATGAGAATCAATTGTTTATGCAGGTACAGGGGGCGTGTGTATAGTTACGAGAACCATTTCTTCCAGTCGCGAGGTCCCTCTTTGGACTATGTGTTTAGCGTGCCCACATATAAAATGTATTATTACTGATCATTTATTGGAGAAGATTGAAGAAGATGCTACGTCATTATCATTGTAAATATCTCGCTTGTTGCAAAAGGAATCTTACCTATATGTTGTATTCCCATTTACGTGTTGTGGTCAACATTATTGTGATAACTATCATTATATTATTATTTGTCATTATTATAAGTGTCATTAAGTATTATACTTCGCACATCATCGTGTTAGAACATTGTGTATAACGACTATGAAGGTTTAATAAAGACAATAAAAGTTTTGGAGTTTCTTTTTAGTCAATAATTATTGATAATTAATTTTATAATTTACTGCGATAATTGTTGTATGTAGCTATTTTTCATCACGTTTTTATTGAGTAAATTCCTGCGGCAGTGATCCGTTGGTAAGTATTATACTGTCGTAAAACAAGCTGAAAGGTTTATGTTAATTACATTGAACTGAATATATAAGAAATGTTATCAGATATGACTCACAGAAAATTCTGAAATATTTTTAGTAGGTAGGTAAATCATAAGTACGATAAATATTTTTGAAGTAACTCTGTTTTGAATATGAAGCTTGCTGGATACGATTTTATGTACCAAAATACCAATATTATCTAAATGTTCATGATATTTGATGCGGTTAGAATCAGTTATATACTTAGATATGTATTTTATCGTATTTTTAAGGGCAAATAATATTTCGCGAGTTAATAGAGGACATTGACAAGTCAACTACTAAGTAGTAGCAATTTCATTAGAAATAAAGTGATAGTTGCAGGTGAACGTGAATTCAATTAAATAAAAATATATATGTGTGTTTGAAAATAGCTTATGTAGTATTAAGACATATGGCGTCTCCTAAGTGCGACTCCTACCCACTTTACTTTGAGCTGCGTATCAGTCACTTATAGACAAAACAGGTGCACGAGTCACTGGTAAATCACGGTACTTCACAACATCTACAGTAATTATTGTCAGACACACTTAAATGTTTATAGAAAGGGCGACAAAGCATTATTAATGGGATGCTTAGGAACGCACAGCTGTTCGCGTAAAAATAGGATAGTAGTTATAAATTTTGTGAATCACTGAGGGCTTCAGGCCATTCATAATTTTGTACTATTAATAGACGATGATAAATAATATAGAATTACAATGTTATGGCACATAATTTGTCAATAATGAGAAAATGTAGAATTGTAATAAAAATTTATTTGATTCAAGAAACACGGTAAGGAGGCCTTGTTATATATTGATGTTCATCGGTTGTAGTGACCATATAAGATTATCTGGGTTGCCTATTTGTTTGTTGCAAAAATAATAAAATATATAGTACTATACCAAGCTATCTTATCTGAAATCACATAAATTCCCTTTTATTACAAAATAAATTATTAGAAATTCCGTCAGTAGGAATTAAATAAATTTGAAGTTAGAGTTTACAATATTTTGAACACAATTTTTTACCACTTCGCTGGTTGTTTTTTTCTGCGATTTTCAAATTTTAATATCTATAACTATAATTCGATACCTATAATTTACGGGTTTGACTTTTTGGTTCTAGTTAGTTAATAATTACGAGATAAAAATCAACATCAACGTATATAAATAAAAAATGGTAACAACATGGGGGTGTATAAGAAATAATTGATCCGCCATCTTGGAACGTCCATTATATTGAATTTAGAATGAGGTCACTAAATCAGAATTAATTGTCATCCAAATCAAACGTGTATATTGTATATATATATAGATATATATAAACAGCACAATCGATCCCCTAAAAGTGGTATAAATTTTCCTTGTAAGATTTGTGAACTTACACACGAATGTAAAGTTATATATATGCTCGTAATAAAAATTGCCTACTTTACAGTTCTCTCTCAGTTCTAAAATAAACAACAAAAAATACGCATGTAATATTTTTTAATAGATATTGACACTATTATAATATTTTTTCAGATGCACCATTCTTTTATTAGATATAATGATAGATATTTGTTGATGTTGTTAATGAAAGGTATTTCACCTTTGCATTTCATGATCTGTAAATTATCTCGTAAAAGTCAAAACGAATGAAAACAATCCTCTTCACGAGAATTGTCAAGAGTATGATGTATGAAGATTTAAATTACAAGTACATTCATCATAATAAAGTGAAAAGCGAAGACCTTAATATATAATAACCTAACCTTGGCTTCTTTCCAGAACATTAAAGGGTTCCTCGAATTCGTTTAACATCAAAAAACTCGAGACTTCTCAAGTGCGATTTGTTTTTCTTTTAACAATATTGCGAACAAACGAAAGAAGAAATATATATTTAATAATGACAAAATATATTTAATAATGAAACGAAAGAAAAAATATAAATTTAAGGTTATAGAATTTACAAACTTTCTCGTAAAAGAGATACGATAATATCAATTAATCATTCTAAGTGAGGTACTAAGGCCGATCAATGGTGGAATAATGGACGAATTTTCACTGTTTCCGAAACCGACGTTAATACTTATAATGGTTTTTATTATAATGAGTAGAAATTGTCAAATATTAAAGTTGAATACTTCGGACTAAGTATCCTATTTAAATAATCCTAAAAGGGTTCAAAACTCAATCTAAACTCAATACTTAATTTGGAATTTACAATAATGTGGAGTATAGTTCGAACGGAAAGGTACCACCGTCACACCTATTACTAGCGTGAAGTAGTTCCTGCGTTTCAGTGGAAGGGTGTGGTAGCCGGCTCACTTGTATTTGAGGCGACCGTCTTTGTCTTCGGGAGTAGCAACTCATCTGTCATCGACTTTAGAAAGAATCCCTGTTCTATATGAAGTTGCTTACGGATTGGTGGGCGATAATAACCACTTACTATCAGGTGGACTGCGTGCTCGTTTGCTACTTCAGTTTGATAAAAAAATAGTTAAGTAATAACCATAGTAGTTGGTGCCATAGTAACTAAGTTTTAAAGTTATTTTGTCCTCAATTTCTAGTATTAATATGTTATGCCAATAAAAGGAATCTCGGTTACAGTAATTCCAAAAATAATATCGAAATTTATTATATTGTTACAATAAATTTCTTTCTCGTAAGTTGTTTTTCTTTCGAGAAAAGATATCTAGTCCAGTTTTCTATATCTAGATTGAAACTTTGATTCATCGACTTGGGATGGGTTTTAAAAATAACATTTTATTTAAGAAAGAACAAATCTTCTAAAAGGTTCTCAGATTAGATTTCAGCATCATTTTCCATTACTTTATTTTTCTTTATTTCGACATTTTCAATAGATTTTCCAGACTGCTATAGAGACATCCACAAGAAGCGTTAAAAGTAGCACCTAATTAAACTGTACTCACGCTGCGTCTTAATGTCGGGGTTTTAGAGACGTGAGCTACATTCACGATCTCATTTGATGATAACAAATGTTTAGCACAAAACATGTTAATGTTATGTTTATGTGTTATACCTAAATGTTATTTTATTATGGCCGTGTGGTGTCGGTCTTGAATAGCACCA
>DWPF01000291.1:0-12291 GCA_018251575.1 Cecropterus bathyllus | reverse complement strand
TTTTCTCCTGTGTCGTGGGTACCATGGACACACAAAGACGAACACACAAACACCCAGACCCAGAACAGAATCTAAACACATCATTCAGATGTCTGGTATGGCCGGGAATCGAACCCGGAACCCACTGCGTGTCAGACCGGTATGGTGACCACGCCGCCACGTGGGTAAATAAAATTTAAAATGAATTTTAATACCTCCATTATCATATTAAGCCATATGGTATTTTGTAATAGAAAGTTCTCGTAGAGTATAAGAATACATTACATAATAACTGCAGTAAGAACAGAATTTTCTGTACATAATAATTTAGAGATAACAGTCTCGCTAACGAAGATGCCTTTATTCTGAACCACCAACTTAACAGGTGTTAAGTTTGAAGTCGTTGTACGACTGTCTTTGCCATCGCAGCTTAGGTTATTTTGTTTGGTTTCTTAGACTTCATATGTTTGATATCTAGCTGTAAAACATCAGAAATAACGATATGTAAAAGCACATATCGTGAGAACCCTTTATCTATTAAAATAGATATTAAATGTATAATATATCACTACATCAGAGTACTTATGTTAAAACATGCGAACAAATATTTAGGTTACATCATTATGTTTTGTCAGAAACTGAAGTATATTGTAATTTCATCTCACTTGTCTACCCGTGTAGCGAGATAACTCGCGTACCGTAGATGTAGCAGGGCTCGACAACCCGCGGCTAAACTCTAACACGTTCATATTAATCTCAGTAACTTTCACTTTGGCTACAGCGTACAAAATATTCCTTTTCCATATATATAAAACGAAGATCATATTTATTACTTACAGAAAAAAAAACAAATCAAAAGTTTTAATGAAGTATAAGTAAATGCAGGATACGTACAATGAAACTAAAGATGTGTTATTTATAAAAAAAATCAGGACAGTATATAAATTTTAAAAATATGTCATTAGCCACAAGTTGCCAACCCCTGCCCTACTGCTTGACCCTATTGGCAATGTCGAGCACGCGCCGGACACTCGACAGTCCGCCGAGAATAAAGCCTTCTTTCTAAGTTGACGGCTCTTGATCGTTAAAATTTCACAAGTACATTGAGTTGCATAGTATTGTTAGCTGTGTTTGCTTTTACGAAAATATTTTGTAGTAACGTAAAAATAATATATAGTCCTTTGTGACAGTTTTTAAGTACCTATTTTGTCATTCGATTTTTTCAAGAAATATATACATACATATATACATACTATGTTACTTAGAGTGGATACAAACACTACTTAACAAACAAACTAAGCCAAACTATTCTCGCAAAGCTCTAAATCGTAGTATAAAATGCACATAGTAACGCTGTTATAAATTTTAATTCTAGCGAATAATATTGAAATGCGCACCGTAAAACAAACTCCCCTTAAATGGAGTTGTAAAGGTCATCCTCGTCCGTTATGTAGAACACGTGTCGAACGAGGCAGTACCTCGTTAAACAAAAACAAAGGTTCGGACACAAGCATTAGCATAAATCATTAAACAACCAAAAGATTACAGCAAAATTCTGTTTTCACTCAAATTTCTTGAATCTATGTAGTAATCGTAAAAATGCTTTCTAAAAAAATTATAAATGCGTCAACGACAAAATGTCAAGAGACGTTTTTTATTAATGAAACTTTAACTTTGATCTCTTACTTTCTTTGAGGTCATAAAAATGACAGCCGTCTTTGACAGTGTTCAGAGCTAATTAACTGGGTATACTTAGTCTAAAATTCCACAGATTAGCTATAAAAGATAACATAGATTTTTATTTTTAGCTAGCTGTGCCCGCAGTTTCATCCACGTTCAAAAAATATAAGACGACATAAACTGAAATTGAAAATTACAAAACAACTGAAAATTTGGATATTATAGTCTTCCTCAAATCTTTAAATTACCACTTTACAAAATTCATTTCGATCCCTTCCTGTGTAAAAAGAAACTGACACAAGAACCATACATTTTCCTGAATAAAAATTAGCCTTTGTTATTCCAGCCTAATCTATCCCTGTCCTAAATTTCAACCAGATCCGTTCAGCCATACAAGCGTTATAAAGTAACAAACATACATACCTACATCCTAACAAACTCTCGCCTTCATATCGTAAGATAAGAAAAGTCACGAGGTAATAAGCAATAGAAAGTAAGAAGGCCAAGGTCATACAATATTTCCGCGGTGACGTAAGGCGTGGGGATTGCGTGGCGTGGACACTGTTTGCCCATTACGGCACGCGCGGCAAATTCAAATGTTATAGCTAAACTATGTAAAACCTACCGCTATTTACCGTTTTGTTTGTCCACGTTACTTCACGTTAGTATTAGCGACTACATACATTTTCTCTTCTACTCGTATTTAGAACACCTGAGCACTTACCTTATCTATTTACCTTTAGCTTACGACAACAGTGTTACGTGCTGCTGTTTTCTGGTAAAAGGGTGTGATAAGGGACATTTGTAGAAGGCCTTTCAACTTCGTCCTCGTCGTAAAGGGAAGCAACATATCTGTTGCCAAGTTCGATTTGGATCCTAATAATATCATCAGCCAAATTACCGCATGCTCATTTGCTCTTAGTATGTAAAGAACCATAACTATTATTGTATCATTTTATTTTGTTTATCAAAAGCCACCAGTTTGTCAGGTCTGGGTCATTATCACAGCTTAGAACTAATTTGTTAATAAAATGCATTATAAATAAACGATTTAGTTTAAAGGTTATCTCTCCTATACATGTTCATGAATATTTTAAAACATATAATATTAAAAATACTAACACAAATGCACTAACTTATACGTAATAGGAAACACAATGAAATAATGTTTTATAACCACGAAAGTAAATACTCAACGTAACGGTAATTAAATTGATCTTTCCAATTCAATCTTAATGCTCATTAATGCACATGTTACTTGCGGGTTCAAAAATAATCGATTCCGTTAAATCTTTTCTCACGATTAAGATCAATGTAAAAACACAAAGATAAAGTCACTTGCCGCTTCCTCCTATAGAGACGTCGATTCTTAATCTATACCGCAGAAAAAAGTACAAAGTTCACTGTATACTCATTATCGAAACTTCCTCGATACAAAGTTAATGGATTAATTAATGGACCACATTAATTTCAAACATGACAGCAGTGTTAAGTGCTACTGTGTTCTGTTTAGAAGGATGTATTAAGGGAGATTTACTTACCCAAGGAGTTTCAACTTAGACTTCAGGGGTAGCAAGGAATCTGTGAGTAACCTCAGGTAGGATTCATGTCACCTCTGAGGTTGAATACAAATGCCCATGGGCGGAAGCGGCTAATTACGATCTTTACTATAATCAAAAACATCTATGTGAGAATTTTATTGTTAAAGTGAGACTAAAAGTTTTGAGAGTACTATATCGTTACAGAAATATTAACAAACAATATACCTAGTTTTTTATACAACATATCTTTAATAGAAAAAAAGAATTCGCCAAGGCGTAACTTTAGATCCTACATTGTTTAACGTGTAGAGCATGACAGCCGTGCACAATTAACTCAGCATTATACGTGAGTGTATACAAATTATTAAAATCCATCATGTGTTCTTGCAACGTGTTATCATTAATAATCCCACCTAACGCCATTGTCGCTAAACCTAAGTGTTCTCACTGGCATTAATAATTTACGTTTAGGCAGTTTCTCTACTTTCTTACAAGCGCAGACAATGTAGACGCGACAATTCTCTAATGTCCCATTGTCGCGATGTTTTGGTGATCATCATTAGAGCTCTCGTGCGTTGACATCGATGCTAGACTAGTGCTCGGATCTGCGGTTTCGTAATTTACACGTAAAAGGGGAAGTTCACTTTCGATAAAAAGTTCATCTGAGTTGAAGAGTGAAACAAGTTAATGACATTTCGTTTTTCTAAACAATTTGGATGTGATGATTATTTTCATCGTCGTTTTAAGAATCCGTCCACTATTCTGTTATACATAAGTTTTCAATTGACATACTGTTATGTATAAGTATAAGTGTAATTTATTATTCTTTTATAGAAAAATTTTTTAAATGCTTAATTTTTCTAACATAATATTACATTCACAACGAGAATTCGTTTAATTAAGAGTATTATGTTACATATTATTTATAATTATATAGACTTACTCGTATTAAAGTCAAATATGTATAAGTCAATCTTATCCAGTTGATATGGGCGTAATGTTCTCTACATTACGCATTAGAATAATAAAACAAAATTGATTGAAATTCCATCAAAATATTACGATATTTTGCAAGTTATATTAAATAAAATATTATTTACCTAATTGATTAAAAATATCATATAATTTTTGATACATATTTATATTATAGTCTAATAGTGAAACGCAACGCATGGCCTCGCTCCTTGTAAAAGGTATGTAAATTTTTTATACTCGTATAAGTACGTTTTAATAAAAAGATATTACAAAACTACTTTTTATTTTATAAATAGAGTAGAAAACCATCAGTAACATATTACTCTAACGTTCCTTACTCCGCCGCGATCCAACAAAAGCTTCGTTTATAAAATGCTCTTTCATTTATTTTCTCTTGCCGACGCTTTTATCCCTTTTGATCTAACATCTCCGTAATATTTGTGATGTCCTGTATCTCTATGAAATATTAACTGAAAGGTCATGTTATTACATACAGCAGCTTTATATTACCTTTGTATATATTTAGGTTCTCTGGAAACAAAAAAATGTTTCATGAAACGTACGTTATATTAGAAATTAGTGTTATATTGTTAATATTTTTCTATAAATTCTACTTAATTTTGTCGTATATGAGATCTTCCCAAAAATATAATTTGCATAATAGCAATGATTGCAATAAAATTAAACATGATTTTGATGTGCCAAACTATCACTAAGATACGTAACTAATGTATATTAAACATTATAAATTTACTATTTATTTGAAGTGAATAAAATCTAATGAGTTAACTACATAAACTGTAATAAAATTACATAAGTTTATTAATATAATATTTTAATTAACTATTTATATAAAATATTCAATTGCAACATATGATTTATTAATCATTTGTTAATAAAACCATAACGAATAATTAGGTTAATTAGTCCATAATTTTGGACCACAAAACGCTCAATGCTTCACGATCGAGAATACCCTTAATGAAGTCATCCATATTGATGAGCGCAAATTGAGTCGAATTTATGACAATTATGACTTAATCTGAGAGAAACTTCACGCTCGCTGATTAAAAGAAAGTGGCCCAGACTCATACGACACTCAGTACGTAGAAACGCAAACACAATACTAGGCCGCGGCATAAAACCTGGGTCATAGTTCACACAACCTATTTACGCGCTCCTGCATAACTTTATGTAATGGTTAGCTACGTATCCATAATCTCGCATGTACGGCGTACATTACTCGTTCTAATTGACGGTAATTGTAGACGCGTGTGCAGTGACCGGCAATGGATGGCGCGCGGGAAAGCCCGCTCACGGCGCGCCAACACTTTTACTTTCGCTGTATGCAGTACGCGCGTTATGTCATTCGCATTATTCAAATGTTTTGCTTGAATTTAAAATGTTAGAATTTGGCTTACTTTTTCTTGAATTATGTATGTCGTTTCGGTTTGTGCTTTTTGCTGCATGTTAACAATGATTATGCAGTTTTCGCTATGCCTTATTTTTCTGTTTTCATTACTGCAAACCGTAACGCAACAGTGCGTATAGTACTAAAGTTAAATATTAAAACTTAACATTCAAATTATAGTTGGGACTCAATTTTGATCTATTGAATGTTATTAATTTCACATTATAAACCCATATTAAATTGATATAACAGTTACCTACGTACTTGTTACTTTTGACCAATTAAGTACATAACCCAATTAATAGAAGATCCAAATGCCATAAAATTCCCTTTCACTGTTACGTTATTCTATAAACATAAACGTATATAAAAATTATATTTATACGACCTCTTGACATTTCCTTAACACCGCTAGAGTGAAAAGTGGCATAAAAACAGCGCAATTTCATAGGAAAGTGGCGGCGGCATTGTGCGGGGTTCCGCGAGATGACTCGCGAATTGTTACTTCCTGCGCTCGGAAAATGTTTTATTTTACCTTTACTATGAATGGTACGGAATCAAGGAACCCGTGAACCGGAGACCAAACAACTAGCAATGCCGGTGCCCATGACTGATAGATGCTTTTTTGTTTAATATGAAAGTACCAAAGATGCAGTCCATCTGATGTTAAATGGTGACTGCCACCCATAGACATCTGTTACCAACGATATGCTTTTGATAACATATTATTTCTAAATTCATTTTATGTGGCATATTACTACTAGTTAAAGAGTTAGTAAATGATATGCATTGAAAACAATTCATAACTAAATTTTTGTAGATAATGTAGCCTCGAAGGCTTTTTTAATCCTACCGCTTATTAAATTTGACGAGCTTTGCGAAAAGTGGGTCTTACATACACTCAATGACATCCCAAACATATCATTAGGAAAATCAGTCATTTCCAAATCAACCTTCTAATATAATTCAATGCATAGATAACATGTGTAGTTTCATTGTTGGTCATATCTTTACGCAATACGCGAACTGTACACAAAAGAATGAATAAATCAGAAGACGCTACGTAACTTCCGTTCTGTCATACGATACGTCGGATTGTATCTGAAAATAATTAGAATGCGAGGAACACGGTTGCAAATTGGATTTGCACAATTTGGAACAATACGGCGCGCCATTGCGCAGTGGTTCCCATGTGTGTTCCCGTGAGACGACGCGCATTCGAACGTCACTTTGATGTATGGGGCCCGTTTACTGTTTGTGTTCTTGCTAAACATTTACTTGAAGAAATGATAGGATACACACAAACAAGTAATGGAGATGATATAAATCTTACTTATATTAGAAATGCGAAAGTATGTGAAGATGTATGTATGTTTGTTATTCTTTCACGCAAAAACTACTTTAGTTAACTACTTTAGTATTTTTATTTGGTATCGTTAGAGACAAATAAATTAGAATAGACGAATAAATTAGCACAAAGGATCATTCAGTAACCTCTATGCTAAACAGATCTCAACTAATAATGATTTTAATCTATAAATAAAATTCCAAACCAAAATGAAACATAATGTACTCAATTACGAGGGCAGATCTTGTTTTCACCAAATTCTCCTACCTTTGGATGTATCAAGCCTTGCTTCCCCCCCTCCCCTCCCCTATTATTATTAGGTCACTGCGCATCCATGTAATGGATGTAATGGACTTCATATAATTCTGTTTTAGAACCGGACACAAATGTTTATAAGCATTGTTGACCATGCAACATTGATGTCATTTGCATTACCTACATTACATAAAACCCCCTTCCGTTCTAGGAACGTTTATTCCCAGCTGAGTCTCATCTCGATCCGACGCTGACGTAACCAGATGCGTTTACACTACAAATGTCAATGCTCATTCACTTCCGCCTCTCCTCACTGAGAATGACTTTAACGATTTATGGTTATGTGCCTCTTAGCTTTATAGCTTACGTGAGTGACGTAAAATCATCATAATTATAGCTTTTTGTGATTCAAAATGTATGTGTGTTTAGGATTTTTGTAGTCATTATGTAGTATGTCTGTAATGATTTGTCCTATAGGTAACCTCGTGTCTGTCAAATATCATCAAGTTATGCAAATTTATTAAGTTATACGTTAGCAATAAAACCGCCCTAGTACCAACTATTACTTACTTACTATTCCTATATCGCTTAAAAATAGTAACCGCTTTCTTAAACCTATAATAGCATCTCTTTTCCTTTAAAGTCATGAAGGCATTATTCAAGTCAAGTCATTACTAAGGCATAAAATGTAGAACTATTAGCGCCCTGCGTGAACTTTATTAAGCGCCTCCTCTAGGGAAGGCTTATTACCAACAGACAGTATGTACGAAAGGTTCTATTATATTAAGCACATTTAAGTATCAATAACGTAAGCTTGTACTACGATAAAATATCAGCAGCTCCGGATTTTCAATTTTTTTTTAAGGGGGGCAATAACTGAAAAATGCCGCCCCCCGCCCCCTCAAATTTATTTTTACCACACCGTTTGCAAAATTTGCCACTTCAATTTGTCGCCCTCTGAACTTGCCGCCCGGGCCATAGGTCCCGGCTTGCCCCCCCACCCCTAGATCCGGCACTGAGTATCAGTATACCGACAAAACTCAGTAACTGCAATAGCGCTGCAAAAACGCGAGCAATACTAATGAATATCAACTAAGAACAACAAAAACTTACAAATAGCTTACAATGAGTTTAGTTAAAAAAACTATTAAGAACATTCCGATTCCCACTGTAAATGTCTACACAATCGCGAAGTAATGTAGCGAAAAGTGTTGCCAGCGTCGTCCACGGCGGGATTTAAATAAATTTGCATGTTGTATCGCTGTACGCCTCCGCCATTGTTCTGTTGCGATGGCGCAATGTCGTCTCGCGGTTTTGCTTAGTTTTTTGGTCACCTTGCGACGTTTAAGGCTTTTTCATACTCAGTATAAATAAGTCATTTAAGTTGTTTTATAAACGGCAACGCTTAATGCCTTGATTATATATAATAATAATCACCCAAAGAGGAATTTCGTGGATGTAAAAGGCTACTACAGAACTAAATCCAGGAGATGGCTAGCAGCGTCTTACTGTGTAACTCCAAGGTATACTGCGGTCACCAACACGCACGCCAGATGCAACATTTTTTGAAAAAGGCCTCTTTTTGGAGGTTTATGTCCAACAATGGACCCAAGAGGCTAATGAGATAAAACCAATAACTAACCGCTATCTTGTAACACATGTAAATATACTAAAATACTAACTTAAGGAGCTTCTATATTTGTGCAAATTTATCCAAATCAGTTCAGTAGTTACCATTTGTTTTGATAAGAGATATTTAGTAAAAAGAATGGCAATTATTTACAAAGCATTTAATTTATGTGTACTTATTGATTTTCACCAAATACTAGTCACGTCTAAACCTAAAGTTCTATTTGCAAAAGCCCTTAAGTCATTAGCAGTAATGGTTCACGGCATTTTTTCCCAATGCCTAATGTTTCACTAATGTACTTCTTATCTAAGAGCCACGCTATATCATTGTTGTGGTTGTAAACTTGTTAACAAATTCATTGTTAAGCTTAGCTGCTTTTTGTTTGGCTAAAGTTTATAGTTAGGCGTTTTGTTAATACTTTTGTGCTATATTATATTATTGTTTTTATTTCATTCACTGCTTTTAGTGGGTCATAGACATTTTGTCCACTTTATTCATTCCCATTTAAGAGATTTGATTAATGATGCTCATATAGCAACATGCCGGTTACGGAATACCCTATTGATATAATTGTAGTATTATTTATTTTTATATAGGAGTATTTTATATATGAATTCACCTAAGTGCATAACACAGGCTTTTACTTAAACACTGGTTGAGATTGGTACTTAGTCATCACAATATTATCTTCAACGATCTTGTACAAGATGTTATATAAACCGGAAACATTTTGCACGCAATAAGACAAATAATCGCAATACTCGAAAACTTTCCAAAGCCTAAAATAAACAATATAAAGCGGACATCCGCGATGACTGAATTCCTTTGCTCCTCTTGATTCAAAAAGATAAAACGAGTAAAATCTTCGAAAGTAAGTATATTTACGAGACATTGTAACGCACGCATCGCCTACAAATTTTAGTTAAGTTAAGGCAAAATCCTCGATTTTGGAGTAAACATAAAAAATTTCACTCGTCCGTTTGAACTTAGTACACGTGACTAGTTTATCGATGGCGGTGGTAAAAGCGCATTGTTCTATTCCTTTACAAAGTTCACACGATACCGCCGATCTTGAAGCTGCTACCGAGAATACTGATTCAAATGAAAAATTAAGTAGCCAACGAACATACAGTCCATCTGATGGTAACTGCCCCAATGGTTATCTTCAATCAACCCAGATACAAAAGACCTATCTGAGGTTGAACGTAGAAGCGTTACTACCCCTGAGGACTAAATTCGAATGACTCATACATGTATAGATACTTTTACATGTATTCCCTTCCAAAACACAGAGCGTTTATCTTATATAAACATCTATATTTATCATTTAACATTTCTGTTGAATGATAAATATAGATGCGACCGGAGATGCCTCCGGAATCGAATTACAAAGGGCTTAAACAATACATAATTAGATATTTACATATAGGTACAAACTTAGGATATTGGCTTTATTCAATTATCGTTTGTTAACTAGTTCGTAAAGTTATTTGTGACGCTTATTAGTCAACGCTTACGATCAAACAAACTGATCAAAGACAGCTTCAATGAGCATCTCAACTAACTATGTAAAAGGGAAACGCGTCCAAAATTCAAAATCGCTTAAAACAATGAATACTAATGCGAAACAACCCAATTAAATTTAACTGAGAAGCATTTCTCATTTGGTCATTTAGACTTAAGGGTTCATAAATGAAGTTAAACCATATTTCATTTTGAACACAGTAAGTCTCTTTACGAAATGATTTTAAGGAAAATTAAGTAACAAATGAGCATGATTATCAAATTCATGTAGGATAAGAGATCCAACTGTAATCATTATATTGGAAAACAGTCATATACTCGTAATTCTCACAAGGTTGAAACCTTTAGCCTAAGTTCTGAGAGGTTAAGGTCACGCTTTTCTCACTCCAATGTTAAAATCCTTAAGTGAACGATTTAGAAGCAGATGGCACCAAGCGCCGCAGACTCACCTTGGGGCTGTCGCAATGGGTTTGCGTAAAGTCATTAGAAGAGGATAATTGTCGCGCAAAGCACGCACATTCGGGGCTCGTGACCAAAACTTGGAGCTGCTGCTCTGTGGGAACTGGGTGACTCGGTCATGTTTAGGAATTTAGACGCTTTCAAAACTAATTATAACTTGTGAATTATCGCTTCAAAGTAAAACATAATAATACTCTATGTGTTTCAACTCCGGTGCACCACCGCCACACCTGTTTCATCCATAACCTTACATTAATAGAGTCAGGTGCTGCTTTGTTTTGGTAAGAAGGGTGTTATAGATACTTACATGAGGCACTTCAACTTAGTTCTTGGGGATAGCAACGCACCTGTGGCCAATCTCAGGTTGTGTTATTTGATCTGGAATTTATTTTATATGTGCATTTGTACCAATTGTCACTTTCCATCAGGTCGACTATAGTCTCATTTGGTACGAGTACTATATAAAAAATTAAAATCACAAAAGGGGCATATCTGCGTAATGATAAGTATTCATTACAGTCCAATGATACCTACCTAGATGAAACGTAGGTACGTAATTTAACATATAATGTAAATGCAGGATATTTAGTGTTTCATTTAGTGTTTCATATTCAGTATTAGTAAAATGCAGACTAAATACTTATGAAAGCAGTGCTGCTGCATACAAATTAGAAAAAGCTCTACAAATCTTTCCCAGCTATAAACAATTCATCACATGTTATCTTATACCTCATTTCGCCAAGTTCCTAATTTAGACAACATCTTGAGGTCAGTTTATTCTTGGCATACATTTATGTACAAGTGGCAATGTGCCAAACTATTGTCCGTCTTGCCGCAAGGAAAGTTTTGGTATTGGAATGAACCTTGGCATTCAAATATACAATAATCAGCCTTGTTGAAACAATTTTGGAAAACCCGCTAGAGAAAATAAATGTAATCATATGTAATATAATAAATTAACTCAAGTGCTGTGCTGTGAGACGATTTTGTTCAAAAATCACTTGTTTTAAGTTTATGGGGTTACAATTTAGAGTATCACGATGAGATGAAATGTTATTTTTTGTAAGGATTTAATTCATACATTACATTATATTTTATACATTTACATTTTTACATTGTATAGCATATACAGGGTGTAATGTAAGGAGCATAGCGTCACTTCGGGTTGCATTGTTTATTACAATACGAATTCACTTGCCTAAATTAAATTAGCTACATTTCTTTTTTATATTTTACCTAAAATTTTCAGTTTAAATAAACAACTGCCGGAAATTTTATTTATAATCACATGACATTATCCCGACTGATTTTTAGAATATCCCGGTGGAACGATATATCCTGAACCGCGTCGAGTTTAGCGACTACATAGTTAAATGTAATTTACCCGAAATTTAAATTTATAAATACCTAATCCATGTTATCCCACATAACGTTATAAATTTATCGCTGGTAAATATACCAGCGACAAATTTATAACGTTATGTGGGAT
>DWPF01000290.1:0-12314 GCA_018251575.1 Cecropterus bathyllus | reverse complement strand
ATCACCACTCCCTCTCTTCCCGTGGATGTCGTAGGAGGCGATTAAGGAACAAAATCCAAGAGATGGGCAGCAGTCTCTACATGTGTATCATCAACACCTACTGCAGCTACCAACATGCATGTATGTGGCGCGGCAACTATCGACCCCCATTAGGGGAGGCCAACAACAGATGGGCAGCAACTACATGTGTATCATCAACACCTACTGCACCCACCAACACGCATGTCAGGCGCGGCAACTATCGGCAAAACCCCCATCAGGGGAGGCCAATGTCCAGCAGAGGACTTCACAAAGCTGATTAATGGATTAACTTCACGTGATTCGATATATAATAGGTAGTCCATTATTATTATCTACTAGCTTATTCCCGTGACTCCGCTCGCTTGCTTTATGTTTAAAACTATAAAGAGTGTGTTGATCCAGGCCATAAATTATCTGTGTGTTAAATTTTAGCGAAATGCGACCAGTAGTTTTTGCATGAAAGTGTAACAAACACACAATCATCCTCACAAACTTTCGCATTTATAATATTCTTAATATTGTATTTCGAATAGACCTGAATTAAGCTGTTAAGAGAAGCTGCTAGGAGAAGTAGTTATTGTTAATTAATCAAATTAGGTATTTGTCAAATAAAAAGACAATAAATTAAGTACATAAACCAAAAACTACAAAATCACATTAATTAATTCTTAAATTTTCTATTGAACGTAACTAGTTTGTGATCAAAAAAATATTGGAACCTATAATAGTTATACCAGTTATTTATTACCCTTAGCTTTTTTACATTATTATAGCGTGAACTAGGGCAGTGTGTTTAATAATAATTATGACACATTTGCTGGGTGATTTATGACTTTACTGAACAAATAAGCCAGTGGATTATTGATGTACCTACGATAACATTTGGAATATGTTGGTAATTAGCTTGTACAATGAACGGTGGTTTATGTACAAAGTTTGAGTATAATACAACGCTAAAAGCCCAAAGTGCCTTCTTGTATTCTAAATGCTGTTGAGTATATTTTAAAGGGTGTGGAAAAGCAGATATTACAAGTCTTTTTTATGATATTGAAGTAGCAAGCGACCGTGCAGTCCAACTATAGATTGCACGGTCGTTTGCTACTTCAATATCACTATCTATCCACTATCACTGATAGCCACTACCTATCAGTGGCCCCTGCCACCCATGGATATCAGTAATCAACCCCATATAAGATTAATTTTTTACCTGACGTTGGCTACAGGTACTACTCCTGAGGACTAATTGTAACGCCTCGGATAAGTATGTCTCCCTTACCACACCCTTCAGACACAGCAGCGCAATTTTGTTATTAGGTAGAAATAGGTGTGGCGTTGGTGTTTCCGAAGTCAAACTATAAAGAGTTCTGCCACCTTCGAAGTTTTACAAGTCACGACATTACATATATGATAAGTTTTAGATGTTACTCGTCTACCTACTGGAAGGTGGCCAAAGCAGTCTATAGACATGTGTAATCAACTCCATAAAAAACAGAGGTTCTGGTTGACGCGAATCACAGACGGGTTGCCACCATTAAGATCTGTAATAAGGACCATACCAGGTGGAATCCGCAGCCTTTTACCGAAACATAAGAGCTGCTTCACAGAAATAGATTTGGCCTTTCTAATCAAATTACTTAACTCATTTATAGATTTCGCTAAGCCTCAATGAATTTCTCTCAACTATGACCTATGGACTTTTATCCGTATTACATAAAGTTGAATGAACTTATTTTAGCCTCCTTTGGATACTTATTAAAGACATACCTGTTTGCCTCAACTACGAGTATTTTGTAAATGTGGATGGAAATAAAAAAAAAATTAATCAAAAATTTTAAAACCTGCGTTTTATAATTTTAATAGACACTGATAAACAAACAGTGGTCCTGTCTCTAAATGTTAAACTTTTACAATTTCTAGCATATGATAAAGAATATAAAAAAGAAAAAAAAGTACCAAATAAAATGTAATTAAATCTAAAATAAATCACTAAAAATAAAAGGAACTATAGTTTTCCTCAGATATATTATACCAAAAATAAAGAAACTATAGATTCGTAAAATATTATAACGAAAAAAATATTATAAATTAAGTAACGTATAAATAATTTCCTAAGGTAAAAAAAAATAATTTCAATAAAGTCCAAGTAGACTTATTTGTAAGCTGGTCATGGTTAACGGCCCAAATTAATTTGTTCAATAATATATGTAGTGACCATAAGTAAATATAAAAGGTTAGGCTTAGGTAGAGGTAGATACTTAGATACTCAGGTAGATTTATGAATCGTTCTCTTTACATTAGTCATTTGAAGATTTCTTTAATTTGTTTTCCTTCGTGGTCAAAGCAAGTGATAATTTATTGCCAATACGCATATAACGTTGCGTAGTCTGGGATTCGAACCTTGGACCCTTCGATTCGGAGACCGAGTTTGAACCACTAGGTTACCATTGTTTATACGAACAAGTAACTTAAATTGAACTTTAATAAAATGTATTATTCATGATCATGGTTACTTTAATTTGTGCTCCTTATTTGACAGGTACACAATTACAGATATTGAAAAGACATTAAGAAACTATCTTGACTTGGTCGTATTCAGAACACTGAAAACTAACCACCATTAAGCCGCACGCAAATTAAAAGTAGTGGAATACTCGTGACTGTCGAACGTAGCAACTAAGCTACGTTCGCGTAGCTCTACGATAATTGTGCGCTGAATACTGTATTCCGAATTTATTGCTACGGCCATCGTAATTTTACTGACATAATTATGCAATTGCTACAAAGAAATATCGACATTTCATATGCTGTAATACAATAAAACTAATATATGTAATACGGTATAACATTATGATTAAATCAGTAACATATAACTTAACTAGATCTTTGTTTAAAGTGACTATTCAAAAAGTTAACATAATATATTTACGAAAAGTACTTACATAAATATGTTAAAAAATGTCGTAACAATACAGTTAGTTTGAAAAATTAACTAATTTTAAATTTAAATGTGTATAAAGTATATGACTTACCATGTGTCAGAATATTAATTGTCTCATTGTGGAAGTAGAACAGGCTGCCAACACAGCCGACAAAATCCTGAAGCGGCCGGTAGCCTGTCAGCACGTACGGGTTGAACTGCAGGTGCTGCGGCATATCCCGCCAGTGCAGCAGCTCCACGACTCGGGCGCCGCTCTCGCTCTTCGGGGCATCCGGGCCGACCCCATTCTTACTTTCCCTCTCTTCTGTTTCACTAGTATTCGACTCAGCAACAGGACCCTCATTATCACAGATGCGCTCCAACGACTTTTTCCTCTTCTTGGGCCCCTTGCCGTTCACTTCCTGAATTGACATGTCGAACATTTTTGTACACGTATCAGGTACGTCCTCGGCCGCTCTCATAACAGCACGCCGGCGATATGTTCGGGACACGGAAGAGCGGGAGTCTGCGAATCGAGGGGCGATCTAATCCGCAACCGCATGGCCCGGGATCTTCCGGTCGGTTTGTACAAATATCACAGTTACAGCATTGACCGGGCGCGCAGCGACGCTTTGAGGTGGATGCGAGAGAGTTTTCTTTCAGCACAGTGGGTTTTAGAGTTTCGAGGTCGGTGCGACCGCGCGGCCCGCGCCTCGATACGGTCGGCGCGGTCGGGCTCGGGCTAGGGGCGGGCCGCGGTGGCGCGCGACTGGCCGGGCGCAACGCACACCCCGACTCGGTGCCCCGGCCGCCCCTCGCCCCGTAGATTTGCGCACTGCGCAATCCCGATCAGCTGATTCCCGCCAGGACGGCTCCCTCCCGTTTTGACAATCGTCGTGCCCTCTGTGTAACCACGCTTTCGATCTCACCGCTGTGCCCGTTGTTCACTTTCATGTGTGGTCCGCCAAGATGCTGCCATTCACTTTTACAGTCACTACTAGTAACACATACAAAGCAGAGATTTGAGGTTATTTTTCTAACCTATATTAATTTTCATAACTTTTATTGTGACCTCCAATATGCCATGTAGAAATGTAGAAAACCTCTCTAGGAGCACAACTTGCACTTGGACGAGTGCATTTGAGCCCCATTAATGTTAAGAATTTAAACTTTTTATGACATGTCAAATTTTATTTATCCAAATGGTGAAGTGTTGGTAAGTAATGATGAGGTTAAGATGCATTAGCTTACCCAGAAGGGGCCAATTCACCCTTACTTCAGAAACTTCCATATTATATTTTTCGAGAAACACAGCAGCCTGTATTGCAAAAGATTAAGTAAGTAAAACGTTTCCTCAGAGTCAGATGCAGATCAACTTGGTAGGAATAGTAGTCCTAAGTCAGAAGATTAAAAGGCGTTTGGTAAATATAATTGTTACTATTGCACATACTCGTCAAAATGCATCTGGTAGATTTTTAGGCGAGCTACTTGTCGCTGGCTTGGGTTTGGGATCCAGGTTTTGACAAGCGACTCATCACCATTAAGTATTTTCGCCTATTCCCTCATCGACTTTAGAGCGACTAAATGCTGCTTAGCCGTCTGTCTAAATTATTCTTGTTGTATAGAATATTATCTGCATGATTTTTATTGTTGTTGTATAATGCGTGTATTTTCTGCCATTCGATAAAATTCTACTTTCACAGGCTAAGTATCTATTTTGGTCTATGTTGATAATATTAATTTAAAGTCGCTCTCTGATCTCTTTCATATATGATGGCTCGTCATCTATGAAAGTTGTTGACAAAATATTGATATGTGTAAAAAAATATTTTTGAAACTTGAAACATATTAAAATAACAAAATTATAACATTAATCTTAAAGCTAAATATTCTAGTCATTTCTTATCACTGATAGCAGAGTTTAAGATAATAAGATAATTATTATCTCTGTTTAGTTTTATTTATCTCACAAAAATGTATAACTAGGTACGGCATTAATGAGTTGAGTAGTCGGAATCATTACTCTGGCCAAATCATTGTTATTAACACGTGTTGTGCTAAAACGATAAAATTGTATATTAAGTATCTATGTACCTTACTGTCGCGGGATTATCGTCCTGACAAGTAGGAACTGTAGGAAGTCGCATGTGTAGTGATAAGCTCTGTTAATGAGATAAGATTAAAGCAACTCAACCGCACGTAGTTGATTATGTAAGACTGATTTTCACAAGTAAGTATACCGTTAATTTCCGCTCCCGGTGTTTTCCTGGAAATTTTGTTTTTTTTTTATTTTTTTTATATTTTTTATATTTTTTGTATTTTGAGATATGGTGTTGATGTTTTAAGAAATTTTAGAGAGATATTTTAGAGGGCTGGGGGGGGGGTTAATCCCCCAAAATGTCCACGTTCAGAACTTAAGTCCACGTTCAAGGGAGCAGAAAATTTCCAATAGGAAGATATGAACTCCGCTCCACAAAATCTAAAAGACAGCATCCTTGTCATCGGAAATCCTTTTTCTTGCCGTCAAATTCTATGAAAACTTACCTTCGGCTGGACAAGCACACTTCAATCTATAATCCTGGTTCCACCAGTGCGGCCTATTGACATTTGTATCCATATAGATTTATAGGACAGGTTCTATATGAGGTAAATCACTAAGATAGATCATCCTGAGGATTAGGATGATATATGCGTAAAGAACCCTCTTTCTACGCCCGATTCTTCGGTTGCGGATGAGGCGATCCTACTAGGGCCTACCATTATACCCAGATATCGGTCTTTTACCGCACACTTAAAAATCTGTTTTAAGTTAAACATATACATACTTTTAGGTTTAATATGTTTATTTAGTTTTTTTTATTTCTGACTTAAAATATATATGTAGATATTATATATTGTTTAGGTTTATTATAGAAATTATTATAGAATTGAAAACTTAACGCGTTTACATTATTGACATTTTTTTATTATTTTACCTCCATTCATTAAAAAGATAAAAGTATTGTTTAATTTTTACTTAGCTCTCTTGTAAACTTAGCATTTTTGTTTTGTTCATGCAAAGCAGCGATATGGGAAAGTTAAGGGTTAACAGCGACATCTGTGTGTGTTGATCGTAACTAAGTTTTCAAAATAGAAACATAGATGACGTTATCTTAATAGTACTGTGCGTCAACATATTATAAAGTTATTTGATTAATAGTTTTTCGTTTATTTCTTAAAGTAGTAGGCATAAGTAATCTAAACATTAAATAGTAATTTAAATGAATTTTAACGGTGAAGGATGGTTGTGGTTGAAGATGTCTTTTTAATTTTAATATATAAAAGCAAAAAGTATTGTTTAATTTGTACTTGGCTCTCTTGCAAACTTAGCATTTTTGTTTTTATAATTCATGCAAAGCAGCAATTAGCATAATAAGGTTTAACAACGACATCTGTGTGTGTTAATCGTAACTTAGTTTTTAAAACAGAAACATAGATAACGCTACCATCTTTATAGTTCTGCGCTTTAAAATATTATAAACTAATTTGGATAATAGTTTTTTGCTTATTTCTTAGAGTAGTAGGCGTAAGTAATCTAAACATTAAATAGTAATCTATATTAATTTTTAAAGGTGAAGGATGATTGTGGTTGAATCCATCTTTTTAATTCTTTGATTTTATTACTATTAATCAAACAATCGGCTCAAACTTGTGACGTCATACAGTTAAGGTTTAATATAATAGGAAAAAGTGGAGAAAGATCATAAAGGCAAAATCAATAGAATCCTGAACTTATTATTTTAACTTTTAGCGCCAAAATCATAAATATATTGTTGATTGTGGGAGTAAGATTGTGGAATACTTGTAACATTTTAATCTTCATACATTATATGACATTATGTATGAATAATAGTTACATAATATTTTAATTGTTTTGTCTGATACTAATTTTATTGCAACATAATCATAAATCATGAATGCATTTTTTTATTCTTATGTTGGTATTATGGAATACACACAAGATGGCGCCATGATATCCGGTGATACAAATACCTTATAACTTAATGAAGTTTAAAAGTACTTAAATATGTATTACAAAAATTAGAAATGATCACATAAAATCACAAAACAATATTTTTAATTTAAGAACATTATCTGTCTTTCAGGTTAATAATTAAAGAAATATTTGTTGCTAGTAAGCAACTTGAAAGAAACTTTGCGCTATAGCAGTGCAACCAACCAAAGAGACTGTCTTGTCTGACTGTCTAGCGTTCGGATCGATGTTCGGGCCTTTATTGCGAAGAAGCATTCTTCAGGGTTCTGCATCACGAACTTGGAATTGCCTAACAAATTTTACTCAACTACTTTGGTGTAAATTGAAATATTTACGTGAATTGAGGGTAAGTGTTAGCTTTTTATTGCGACATCTTAGATATGAGTGGCGTACCTAGGGCTCCATTGAGTAGTAGAATGAATATGGCGTCAGCATGTAAATAACTTAGTGACATCTATCGTTTTATCAAAATGGATAATAGTAGAAACATTTGCAAATTATTTTGTTATGTTCATCGTATGATTAATAAATGATTATTTAAATAAGGTTTATTTTGTAGATAGTAGTCCTAAATCTTCATGTAGGTACATTAATGCATTCATTTACAGCTGACGATCTCACGATTTTATTTGACAATACACTTAATTTACACGTTGCTTTGGTTATTATTATGTCATGAAGAGCAATAATATGGTTGTTTGTTACTACTTAAAGTGATATATTGGTTAAATGTATACTCCCTACGAAGTGGCTGTAACACTTGTCAATAATCTGAACGCATGAGGTTTATACTTATAAACTAGCTTCAACCCCTTGACCAGGCATACAAGCGGTCTAAAAAGTTTAATGTTTTTCAGCCTTAACTGCTTGGATACGAGATTTGGTATCCGTTTTATGGTAAGTGGAAGTACTTACAGTACTTTCCTACTTGTTTATCTACTCTTGCCAGGAATGGTCAATACCAGCAGACATTTCATGAGCTGTTGCATGTTGTACAGTGGAATGGCTTCTATAACCAAGCTTCTGCCCAGTTTATATACACATTTGGTATGGTAATTCAATATCAGAGTCAACTCAATGTCATGTCTGTTCATCAAAATAACCAGTATTATGCAATCAGAACAAGCTTATTTTGTAAAAATTGAGTTTAAATTCAAATTATTGTATAATTCTTGTTTTCTGGAAGTGTACAGCGTAATTACTGTAAATATATGCATTGCTTGATAGCACAATGAAACAATTAAAACACTTTCACTGAGCGTAACACAAATGATTCCAGTAAGATACTACTGCGTATTAACATTTAATCACTGTTACATGTAACCACAATTCTCATAAACTGAATTGAACATTATGCATTAATATTAATTAGTTAACTACTGATAATATGTTATGTTGTACTTGTATATTAAAACATTCTATATAATGCAAAAATATTACCTATATTTTTTATTATTAAATATTACTGATGAATACCCATAAAAGATATTGTTTGTGAGTTTTACAATAACATAAAATGCAATGAAAGGTACCCTACTTTAAAATCTGCGCTTTGCACTGATGATATTATGACAAAATAGATGTATTAACAAATTAAAGACACTCACACAAAAAAACCTTTGAGTAAAATCTTAACTTCAAAATAAGCTAATATCATACCAACTTCTTTTAATCTACCACCATACTAATTGAATAAGCTTTGGTGATTTCAAATTGGTACATACCAGTTACTAAATTGATAATTGTGCAATTAAAGTTAATTTTTTATGAACATAAACTTGAGATGTATTAAAAATTCTTTTGCTTCACCAATATATATAAATTGACTAAGTCATGGTGATTTTAAATTGGAACATACCAGTTACTAAATTTATAATTGTGCAATTAATTTTTTTTTATGAACATAAACCTGAGACGTATTGAAAGATTTTGTAGCATTTGAAATTGCATATTTTTATACAGATATAAAATTATATCGGTTTTGCTTCAGTAGTGTTACTAACTGGCAGGTTTAACTTAAGACGGATGAAATTTTTTTTTATTTTTGGATGTGCCTAAACCAATCAAATACTACAAAATAATAATAATAAAATTACTATCTGTATAATTAACAAAACTAAAATTGAATTTGAACTTAAAATATAGCTGTCTTCATGTGTTGTTCAAGATATTTTTATCATATATAATATGAATCCTCAAAACATATATCATCATATTTATCATATATATCAATTATTTTTATAAACAATATCATACAATATTTTTCATTACCACCCATTAAAATATAGCTTTATCATTACGTTGTTTACATTACATGCATATTGGTTACATGTGAAGGTCATTCGGACATTTTGAGAGTTGATACTTCCTCTTGTTATTGGCAATGGTTTTATAATGTGTTTCTTGATTTCTAAAAACAAGTTTTTTGTTCATTCTAATTTTTAATAACTCAACATTATGGATGCTTTTAACATTGTATTAAAACCTCATCGCCGTGCGTGTGAACATTGTTTATTCTCTGTGAATTGACAATTATTTGCACAACTGGCTAACAATAAGGCCATACTGTGATGGTACATCAATAATAATACCTTGATCCCTAGGAATGTGATGTGAATATGGTAATGCATGATTCCAGATGCCTCGCACACGTAGGAAGCACTACACGTCCCACTCGAGGTCGCGGTCGCGGTCATACGAGGCGAAACGGCGACGTGTGGACGACGGCTCCAGGGAGGGGTCGTACAGGAAACGGAGCAGGACACGGGATCGTGACAGGTAAGCTAGATCAATTTATCGAAGTACACTGAAACTTTATTTATAGTAATGATACTAAAAATGAGTGTGACAAGTGTAACAAGTGAGCATGAAGTCCTGATGGTTAATGGCCTGCTGGCCAGAGACATCTGTGATCAACTCCAAGTAATATAAGTTTCCTACCTGAGACTGGTCGCAGTTGTGGTGCTATTCCCGAGGAATATGAAGATCACTATATGAAAGTGAGTGGGGACATCGAAACGCAAGAACTATTTCATGCTAAAAGTAGATATGGTGGTGATACCTCCCCAGTCGAGGTGTACTTGTTTTATCACATTGAAAAGTGTAGTACTTTTCAATGTGATATGTACATACATGTATACATATATGTATAATTATTCCATATATAATGTCTATCACTAGTGTAGCTAACACTTTGCTCTTCCTACTACTCAACATGCTGTGTCGTATATTGCCCTAGCCACTCACGGTAACTTACTCGCGATATTAATTCCTTTGATTCGCGCTAAGACGTCAAAATATAGATCGCCAGGACGAGAGGCGCAATAAATAAACAAAACACTATTTAACAAAAGAAAACTTGTTCTGGAATTTTCCAAAATCAAAAAGAAAGTAGCCTTAGATCCTTTTATAAAAGCCACTCTATAGCAGTGAAGAAAGTCATTAATATAACATATACACATAATTATGGCCACTAAAGACCTGTAATTTTGTAATTTGTCTTATTCTACTTTACAAAATTATATTTATTTTATTGTTAATACAAACAAGACTTATAATAGACAATGCAAATAGCATTTTACTTTACTCGATCGAAATTTAAAAGTTAAAAGCTTGTTTTTACTCATTTCAGTTTTCACTTTTTGTGCAATTGTGATTATTGTCATTTTTATTACAAATTTCAACAAATCGTGAAATTAAGCATTGCTCAATAAAAATAATGTTTGTAGAAAGAATTATGTTGAGAAAGGGAAGTTCTTGATTGTAATTCGTTTAAATTTTCTGCAAATTTTATTCCAGCGAGTTAAGGTTTTTCTTTTAATGAAATTGATAAAGCAAACACAAATATTCAAGGTAATCTGTTCAAAAAAATTCAAAGTAACATAATTTCTTGTGCTTATTAGGATCAACGATACTAATAATAAATCCAGGTAATGGTTTTGTTTAACATAACCCATAGCAAACATATAACCTTAAGCTGCTTTATAAGGAATGCAGGAACATATCATCGTCATACAATCTCAATACCAAGGGAATTCTAAATTATAGCAAGGTATGGTCATCATATTTTTTTTATAGTGTGGAAGTAGCAAACGAGCATGCAGCCCATCAGATTGTAAGTGGCTACTGCTGCCCATGGACATTTGTAATCAACCCTAGGTAAGATCTAAGTCTCACCTAAGGTTAGCCACAGTCGCATTGCTACCCTTGAGGACTAAGATGGGAAGCCTCGGAAAAGTATGTTTCCCTTACCACACCCGTCAGACCAGAACACAACAGCACATAACACTGCTGTTATTGGGCAGAAATAGGTGTGGCGGTGGTGCTTCCGAAGTCGGACCCCAAAGACTTCTACCACCTTCAAAACAACGTCTTCATGTGTACCACAACTTAATTATTTATACTGTCTTCCGAAATAGTATTAATATTAATTTTGTGGAGATCGAGCGATGATAAGCTTTACTTTGGCATACTTTTACCATAATGTTTTATTATGTGCGTTTAATGGCGTGTTATACAATATAGAATTATTGTATTGTTAAAAGTATTCTGTAGTTTCGTAACTTTACTTCCAAGTCGCAATTGCTCCAACTCTCGATATTCAGCTCGAAACACATCAATGCTGTTCGCATAATTGCTTGGCAACAAAAATGTTGGCCTCTAGAAGGCAATTCTTGCACAATAGCAATCTCGTTTTGTATTCACTTGCAGAATGCATTGACAAAAATCTAAATGTTTACTTACAGTAGCATAGAGTTTTACTTTAGTGCTTTTTTCAACAAATTTTATTATTATTTCGGTACTATTCGTCTTCAACAAATTCTTTTGTATAAGAGAAATATTTCTTATTCAAATATACACAAATGGATTTTTTTCTGTGATTCTAACATAGATGTTGAATTCTGAGTTTTTACATAATGCCGATTGGTGCGATAACTAAAGGTCAAGACCATTTTTTTTTATTCTCTCCGGGCTAGTCTTGGTAAACACTAAACCGATATTAATAATAGTAATTTGTAACTTTATTATTTCTGTGATCATCAATATATACTTATGTAACCAAAACTAAAACTAAAACATTTTTGTAATATCCTGTCCATAAGGTAAGCTTATCTTGAAAACCGATTTTGACCCAAACATAATAAACCGTGCGTTATCCGCTCAACACATGCATGTCTTGCAAGTGGAACTACGCACGGGATACAAGTTGGGCATTAAATAATCGCGTGTCGTAACAAAATCGCATTACAACGCATCGATTGCTGTGCATGAATAGGCGGTCAGCAAGTACGCGAGAAACGGCTCGGCGGGGCGGAACCGCCGCCTTCCCGAATCGAAAGCGCC
>DWPF01000289.1:0-12319 GCA_018251575.1 Cecropterus bathyllus | reverse complement strand
TATTGACATAAGTTGAACTAAAAAGATCTAAAATAATTTTCCATAAGTTAAAAAAATAGAGCGATAAGAAAAAATCGATTTATCGTAATAATGCGTGGGTTGTTAGAAGGTAATTATTATTATTATAAAATATACAGTACAGTTACAATGTTATAAATATACAGTTAAAAACATACATAGATACATTGATATATAGATACAAAAAGATACGACCGAAGATAATAAAAGCGTGTTACAAATTACTTATTGAAAACAAAAATTCAAAAAATCTGCCTGAAACGGATGTAGACGCAAATATAAAAGAAGCAAATAAACAACAAAAAAAATAGTTTGTATTCCTTACTATTATTAGATTGAATATTATTAAATTATCAAGTATACGAAAATTATCAATTTAAGTATACGAGAACATGATAAGTAATTTTAGGCCAAATCGCAATTACAACAATTAAGCCTAAGATTTAAAATACAAGTTTATAACTCCAGATTATAAACTTGTATTTTAAATCTTAGGCTTAATTTGCTTTACTTGGCATGCAAAATGTTATTTTGAGGTACCTTCTGTCATTAAAAATATCAAAACTTAAAATTATGGAAACTATTGAATACTTATATCCAAAATTATTTCATACCACCTCTCCTGTCCTTACTGTAAATATACTTAAGTATTGCAAATTAAAGTGTCAATTTTTGCCCCCAATAATTTATGAAACTTTCCACAGAGATAAAACAAACTTTCCCTCATAATAGAACAATTTCCAGGGTTGACAAAGGCGCACTTTAATCCCTGTAATTTCTAGGGCCCTTGCTCAGAAAAAATATGAATTGGAAAACCGCTTATGAGACTACATAAGTTATGACGCTATGAGAATGCATAAGCCCGAACCATTTCGAACAAGTAACGCGGTACACACTTTAAATTCAGCCGAGTACATCAACCGAGACCCGGTAATATATATCTAAGGACTCCGGTTGCGTTTCTTTGGTGGGGGTTTTAGCGTAGTAAAAATCCCACATAATCTAGCGTCGTCCTAAGGCGTCAGATCCCGCCTGGGAACAGGAATAGCCTGGTGGCCACACGGATTGTCCATAACGTAATTATTTAATTTTGAAAACCACATGAACGTCACACAAGCTTAGTTAATTACTTTCAAATAAAAATATTTTATTGTTAATCTCTCATATGTCTTATTAAAAGGCCTAGTGCGAAATTTCTTATTTATTTATAATTAAATTTACATAGAAAAAAATGTGGATTATATGCTTAATTCCAGCAACTAATGGCATGCGCAAGCGCAGGTTAGTTCATTGACATTTGTTTCTGGGACAAAGGCGGTGTTATTGGAGGACTGCCAAAATAAATGAATTTTGAAACGATTTTCCAAAACGAACGTTCTTCGAGTTTGATTGATAACAGGAATGCGCGATTCCACTCAAATCCGTTTAAAGTTATTAATTAAAAGTATTGTTGAAATTTATTTTTTCATGATTTTTTGTTACGTCAATTCTTCTTTATTAAATAAAAATAAATCCGCCTGTTTTTATTAAAATCAGTGTAATTTACTAAACGCAATATTTATCGATAGGGACATACCTATATTAAAAACAACTTCAACATTTAGTAGCGCACTTTACAAAACTTGCGTGTTAAATCAAGTGTTAATCAAGGAAGCTTGTCTCCAAGCCACTGTGCCAAATAGTGCTTAAATAAGGCAGAAAGCACTAAGTCGGTCGGTAATTAAAAAAAATAGGATTTAGCATGTGTTTACTCACGTTTGCAGATAACACGAATCCTCGTAAATGAGTTATACCTAAGCCTATCGAACGACAATGAGGTCTTCACTTATCTTTCTCCTCATATTAAAATATTTAACCTAAAGAACATTTGAGTAGTTGTTGTTTTTCTGAAATATACTATGCTATACTATATGACATGTTACTATCAAAACATACAATATTGAATTAATGTGGAAGATCTAAATTACACACAAAATGATAACGAAAGGTACAAGCTATTAAAGGCTAACGTTATCCTGTCAATATGTGCATTTTATTTTCGTAACGCGAATAACAACATATGTATAATATTTATATCGCGCGTTTCTGACTCTGAAATATGTTTCTTTGTCCAAATATAATCATTCCTCGTACGATAATGTGTGCTCAATGCACGACGTGACCGATAAGAGTAAGCACAATAATATTAAAAAATATATATTCTAGTGCAAAATGCTAGCATCCATCCATTACTCCCTTACAAGTCCACAGTTGGACATAGTCCTTACGCCTTCTAGAAAGGGATATTTTCATAGTCACCGCGCTCGGAACTGGTAAATTAATAACACTGCAGGAAGATTATAGATTTTCATAGACACTAGCCCACAGTCACATCCTACTGTATACGTAAAGAAGCAGATAAATTGTGGTAACAACACATTAGAAGCATATTGATATAAACACATTTCAGTAGTTCGGGTTGAAATCCAAATATCTGGCAAGAATCATTGTAGACTTGAAACTCGTACATGCCTGGGAGTCTTATCTTACTAATCTTACTCCTTACTAATATTGTAAATGCAAAGTTTATGAGGATGGACCTTTGTACAAACTTCTCATTTGAAATCAATTTATTCACCCTCGCTTCGCTTTGTAAGTTTAAACATATTGTTCTTTTGTTAATGTAGAGTTATAAAAATGGCTAAAAGTCGGAAGCGAAACTTCAAGCTAAGATTAATAGAATAGAGCAAGCGGAGTGACAGGTTGCTTCTAGGTCTGCTGAAACGCCAGAGCTCAGCATAGTCAGTATAGTATAGCTCAGTAGGGAGAATATAGTACTGGAAAATCAACGTGCTACTCAGAGCGACTACAGTACGCATTATATAGATTGCAACATGCTAATGAAATGACAAACGTTTGCAAGACACACGAAGTCCAGTCCAGTCGAGGGGAGCCAACCCCAACTAAGATGCATCGCCGTACGACGGAAGGGTAATGTAGGAACCAGTTCAAATAATCCTAGGAACTCGGACCATTGTAGCTGGTAGAACATGCGAGTACTCTGCTAAAAAAGCCAGTATCCAAACACAGATATAAAAGGAATATGTTTTAATCTATTGGCAACCTTGGGGGTGTGTGTATTCAGATTTTCTATTATTAAATGTTTTAATGTCAGATTTTAAGGGCAACTGAAACCGCGGGTGTAGATAATTCTACATAAAAAAGAGCTTTAAGTTTTGGTAGACTTTAGCTGACAGACAATTAGTTCGAAATTTGGTCTACAATATTGCAGGTCCAAAATCATTGCAGGATAATTGGAATCCAAGATGTACGTATTTTGGGAATTGATACTTGTTTAAATAGTGAAGAAAAACATCTTGACGAAACCTACTTTCCTGCAGCTTTTATAAAAAGGAAATAAGTTTCTATTCTTTTTCTAAAGTATTCTCAAGACGTATAAAGTAAACGAATCGCCACCTAGCCAGCGTGGTGGACTGTGGAAAAGCCACCTCATTCTATAAAGACACTTGATTTTATTTTACCATAATAATAAGATAAAATTAACTCGCATATAATTGGGTTTCGATTATACGTTCCATTGAGTTTATTTCTGTATCGTACGCGATTGGCTATTGTATTTGTGTCAGTATTAATACCGAGTATCCTTGCACGTCAGGTGACCTAGAGTTTTCTAACTCTTCCTACTCTGAAGTCGCAGAACTAAGGTCGTCAACTTCATACAATTGTACGAAGTACGTGAGCGCGCAAATTAATTTAAACGTCCAATAGGTTAAATATAACGGATACTATTAACTAAATCATGCCAAGTTCAAACGCGCAGGCGCATTTTGTAACGTTATACCTACTGTCATATCTATACAAATAATAAGTCTGTTTGTAAATGTCTTGTAAATACGTGCCATTTTCTTGTATTAACAATAGTGTAACACTTCCTTAAGTAATAAATCAAAAACTCGTATTAATATTTTATTTAAAGAAATCGGCGTATCCTAGAAATTACTAAACAACTTATCAAAGGGAAAAAGTATTAAGTATACACCTGAGCCTAATATAAAAAACTAGAATGTGAATTAGCACACATCTATCGGACAAATCAAAAACATCAATAACTGGTATACAAAATACCTAATCTTTAGTCTTTTACGGCAAAAAAAAACACACACCACAGGTTTATAGTTCCTACATATACTTGCGAAAGGGTTACTTCGGGTTTTTTAATTCAATAATAAGCGCATCACGTTTGTTATATCCTATTCTATTATTTTTTTCAATGTTAGTTCTAAAAGAAAAAATAAACATAAAGGCGTATAGACATGGCCTAGACATCGTTCCCGTACATAAGCGTATCAAACAATTCGCCTGATTACGGCATCAAAAAAACACGTCAAGGCTGGGATAAGGTTCCGTCGCCGCTTGGAGCTTTGGTCTGTTAACTCAGTGTACGCTCATGTATAAATGCAGAAAGCGGTAGAAGGAATATAGGTCGACCGGGGAAGTACCACCGCTACAATTATTTCTAGCGTGAAGCAGTTCCTGCGTTGTGGTGTGGTTGCCGGCTCACTTTCATATTAGGCGACCATCTTAGTCCTCGGGAGTGGCAACGCATCTGTGATTGACTTCAGATAGAATCACTGTTTTGTAAGAATTTGCTTACGGGCGGCCACTTACCATCAGTTGGACTGCATGCTCGTTTGCTATTTCAATGTTATAAAAAAATGTGGTTAAAATTATTACGAAGTGCTTGTTCGGATATAACTAGAGATATTCTAGAGTCTAAAAAACAGAGTTTAAAGCATGATATTATTGAAATATTAAATATTCTGATCTACAATGACATATTACAGCTATGAATTGGATAAAGACGAAAAAACACTTTCGCCTTTTTACGTTTCTCTAATTGGTTAAAGCATAAAATAAAGTGGAAAATGTCATAAAATATAAAAATATATGACAAAATAATAAACGTGTAAAAAATACAAAAAATTAACTATTTTAATAACTTCAAAGTGCTCTCCTGTAGTTTTTGATATTTGCACTGACGCCAGATAACGGAGGAACCATCGAGATAAGGATAATAACTTACACCAATTAGTCTAGCTACATATAATTCCCGCTACTATAGCACAGAAAACATACCTAATATGAGCGCTGGCTATAATCCTGTCGCCAGCTAGTTGCCACACATGGAACTCGTGGACAGCAAGCACTCCGTCGACCTTCTCCAAAAGACGTCGCTGTATCGCGTCCACCTGGACACAAATGTTTATTGCTAAAACACTGTAACTGAAAAAAAAATAAGTAGCAAACGAACATGCAGTTCACCAGGTGAGTAAGTGACCACTGCCGCTCATGCACAAGTATAATTGGCGGACTCCAGATAAGGTTCGGACCCGAGGGTCAGGATCTTACCTGAGGTTGGTCACAGATGCGTTGCTACCCATAAAGACTAAGTTGAAACGCCTCAGATAAGTATATCTCCCTTACCTACTCTTCAGACCAGACCAGCAGTGCTTAACAATGCTGTTATTAAGTGGTGGTGGTGCTTGCAGAGTGGAACCTAAGGGTTCTACCACCAAAAAAAAAATTTCAATTCAATTTCTTTTTGGAATAACAATTTTACAATTCGTCAACTTTCTCCGTTCCAATTCAATCTGTGTCATTCAACTTTTGATAAAATGTAATAGTGCATTAAAATTTCAATACTTAAAACTTTAACATAGATTTCGATAATCGGCGGTTAAAGGCATATTACGAAACAACTGTCAAAATATATTATACAAACGTTTTAGTTCAACTGATAGGTGTTAACTGGGTGTCATTAACTAGGGTGCCACCCTAGTTTCCACCGCACAGTTGCTATCGCTGTCTAAACAATAAAACACTACGAGCGATATCTGTCAGACGCCTCGTGTGCGAAACGAATAAAACAAAGTTTGCTTTAAAAGTGACGCAACACATTTTGCATACCGCTTAACATTCGTATTGTATGGTAATTAACATAACATAATGTTTATTTTGACAATTCCCAATGAATGCGAAATTAACTGCTTAAATATGAATATGGGCTTTTTCAACTGGAAGTATATTTAACATATATTTAAAAAATATATTTTAGTTCATTTCCTTTTTATTCTAATGCAAATCCGCACGCGAACTTTTCATATGGAATTAGGAAACAAGCGTTGATACAGTTGGTACAAAATGTTGATACAGTCGGCCGATGGTAGGTAAGTGGAAACTGTTACGAATTGCTTGTCGAGGGGTGAGGTCTGAAAGTGTGCCTCTGGAGTCAAACTGTGAGGCAGTCAAGGACCTTTCAACGGCAGCCTAGTTTATAGGGCATATCACTACATGCCTTGGGGCGCTCCAAATGCATCCCAAGATTAACAATACGCCTGCTGTTGACCAGAATCTATCGTTAAAAATCATTTAAACAAACCTGTATGTGAGTAGGTACGGTTTGCAGCAGGATGAGTGCAGACTCCCTGAGCAGAGGCCACACGGAGGCGAGGATCAATATCACCAACACTATACTTAGCGCTGGGTCGATGTAGTACTTGTATTTCCATTCTGTCATCCAAACCACCAGCGCGGAGCACACAACTATTAGGGAACCTACAACAACAAGAAAATATATAAAAAAAAAAAAACTAAATCGAACATGATGGTCACAATTGGCGTAACTTCTATATATATCTTATGAAACTGAAAAATGGTCTCATGAAAAAGTTTATGCTACCAGTTTGCTTTACATGTGATACAGTTAAAGGTGTCCAAGGTCGTATATTAGGGTATCACAACCTAATATAAATCTTGGACACCTTAATCTAAAGAAATGAGATGCATTGATAAAAATAACTCAAAGAAAAACTATTTGATATTCGCGCCTACCACTCCTTATCGAAACCTTGTTCCGAACAGGCAAAACGTGTTTGAGAATGATTCTCTCTAAAATAGAAATTAAAGATAAAGATTTATTTAAAATTGTATGTACAGATAGATTTTACCAGGTTTAAAGGACAAGTACAATTAAAACTGAAACCCTGAAATAAACATTAAAAATTGCAAAGTCTTCAAAGCGGATCTTATAACGCTTAATCAACATTTAATTGCATGTTTTGTTATCGTTTCAAATTTCATGTGGCACATAGTAATATCGCCTATTTTGAAGATGGAAACGGCAAAGGTTTTGAAATGTTTAGCGAATTTTAAATTTTTTGATCATTAAAATGCATAGTTCCGATCGAAATAAAAGCAAGCTTTTTGTGTTATTAGGTACCGGTTATTTAGTTTCTAAACTTAAAGTAATAACAAACGTTTTTAAGTACCACCGTGTGCGATGAAAAATAAAATAAACAAAAAAGTTCTGAAAAAGGAAAAATCGGGAACCCCAATCACCTGGTAGCTACTTCGACTTCCTTTGGGGAGTCCTACGCAACGAAAGGGACCGAACTTGGTGGGTGGCGGACCTAAGTTCCCACCATGTGAATATCTCACCTCTATCTCGTCAAATATATACGACTGTCCTGAAATCAGTTCTGACAACGCACGATCCGTTGTCCCGTTATTTATCCCCAAGATGATTCTAGCAACGAAACAGAGCTCATACAGCGTGTCCTTCGCATCCTGATCACAAAGTATAATATTAAAACGCATTCCTTCTTTGTCATGTCATTAAATGCAGACGCGCGCAGTGGAAAGTGGAAAGGATTTAAAGATTGTTGTTTATAAAAAACCTTATAAAAGGAGTTCTTAAATTACTACACATTTTATAAGAATGACACATGCTACGGATTATTGTAGGCGTTATATTTACACAATATAAACCACATCTATAAGTTATTAATACGTAAAACTATAGAAGGTCAGATAGATAAGTATAGTATCTATTTTGCAACCGCCCTCTATTGTGAAAAATTTCACCTTCTTAGATAAGACACAAACCTATCGTATATCTTAAATGTATGGAATATAGCGTCCTTAATCCAACGCTCGGCGCGATAGTTCATTTTGGCTCCTGAAAAACATGTCGAAAGATACGATTTGCGATAAGTAACCGTTTAATGGCCTCGTTAGGATCGATAAGTTTAATGATGAATACAACTGGTTCACTAATGTGTAAATACGTGATAAGATAGATTTCTTTGATGAAAGTGGTACAAGGTTACTATGGTTCGCACGTTTGAACAACACGCCGAAATAATGTCAATGGCGGAATACCGGCTGGGTATCGAACTGGCCGGCCGGACGAAAATAAAAATATTGTTACAATTTTTAGCTCGTGACGTTCGCTTTGCTTTTTGAATATTTTGCATTTGAATTCGTTTCATGTAAGTATGTTGCTTCCCACTCAATGATTGGATATTCGCATTCTATCTTTTATCTATTTTTTTTAGCGAACCTACATGTCCAATGTCCAAAGAATATCCGGGGCTTCCTCAAAAATGGCTGTGGCTTTCTACCGACATGGTGGACTATTAACTAAAAAATCTACCTAAAGCAACATTCACTAAACCACCTGTTTATGCACTGTTTCTAATTACTAATTGTTTTACTCATGTTCCGTGAAATCGTATTGTCTTAATGATTAAACAATGAGTAAGTTTATGTATGACGGAAGTTAAACCTAAAACAATTTAATCGTTTGCAAAACATAATTCATTTTTAACATTCTGGCAAAAAATTAAAATATTTATATTGTAGGTACAGGTACACACGCATCCAGTGTCAATATTACATATTTGTTTACGGCTTTTAAATTTCTACATATTTTATTTATTGCAAATCTAAAGGGTTATTTCATTAATCCAATTTATTTATTCCAGAATTATAATACTAATACAGTTACACCATTTTTTTTCAAGTTGATTGGGATGAAATTAAACTCATCGGTAAAAAAGAAGCCATCGTGCAAAGCGATTATATCGACATTTAGGCTCCACATAGTACGTAGAATAGTTATTTCTGATTTTCCTTGAAGCTACAAATCTGCAAGAACGAATAAAAAACGAAACGTGTCAATGAAACGTTATATTACAATTCCGAGTATTTGTAGTATTGGTTGTTTTGTGGTTACTTTTTCCACAATCAGCCAGCCCCGTCGGACCTCTCGCTGCTATTAAAGACTAATTCATTGATGAATTAGCAACGGTCGTGGTACGCTCAACATTTCCTCCTTGCAACTAATTAATGAAAGTCCGTGACATTGTAAGCAAATCATTGCGAACCAGTCATGCGTCCATAATATAACCTTTTACCATACTTTTTACTCCATATCGTTGTGAAGAACTATTGCTATTTCCACAACAATAATATCAATTCAATCGGCAATTATTTATTCGACAAGAAAATAAAACAAAAAGTGATAAACATGCCGAAATGGTATGATGTATGTATGAGTTCGTGTGAATAACCTCAAATAACGTAAACCTGAAGTCGATTACATATATTACATATCGACGCCAATCATGACTAAGTATATAGGAATATGTATGCTTTTGATACACGATCTACATTTGTCCCATTCTCGGAAACTAATTCCCATCTCATCATATTAAGGGCTAAGGCTATAGTTTGTTACTCTTTATAACCGTCGATTGATAAAATTTAGAAAACATTAATGAGAATTCTGAATGAAGCATGTAGATTTCTCCATTATCCACACCACCCCTAGTACACATTAGTGTTGATATGTATTATAGACACATGGTAACTTTTATTTTGTGGCACATAGTTAGGCATGCTATACGCAGATTTATCATAAAGCTGGATTACTTTATTTAACCTTAAATAAAAATTCGTATTTTGGAGTGTTCTTATACTGGCCATCTAGAAATTTGCGAAAAGTGTGTCAACGAGCTAAACCCAAAAATCATTTCTTATCATTTAAGCTTACAGTTGTAAAATTGTAAGACGAAAAGCAAAACTACTGAAACTTCGCTACTAAGCAAAATTTTCCTTATTTACAGTCTCGAGTACAGTACTTTCTACTCGAATTTCAAGAGTAACAAAACATTAGACTTACCCAAAGCATCGGAGAGCACGTGTAGGAACACGCCTTTCATGTTAAGGTTCCCGGAGTCCGCGGCGGGAGGGGCCTGCTTGCTGGGCTTGTCGGTACGCGGGGGCACCATTTCGTCCGTCTCTTCCATGTCCGCGGTGGCGTGGCCGAGCGCCATGTCCGCATTGCTGTTCACCAATTCAGTGAGGTGTCGCACGTTGGAAGGGGGAGGCACTCCGCCATGCGTGTGCCCGTGACTGCTGCCGTGCTCTGGACAACAATAATTAGACCTTAGAGTAACTATAGACTGAATCTTTTTTATAACATTGATGATTGAAGTATTAAACGAGCATGCAGTCCACCTGAAGGTAAGCGGTCACTGCCGCCCATGGACACGTGTAACCAAGTGCATATGAGACAGGGGTTCTATCTACAGTCAATTACAGATGCGTTGTTATTCCTGAGGACTAAAATGAAACGTGAAAACTGCTTTAAGCTAAAAATAGATGTGGCGGTGGCACCTCCCCGGTTGAACCATACACGTTCTACCATCAAGTACGTGCTTAGTACGATACATATGGTAGGCACCGACATTTGAGTAAGTCACACTTACTCCAAACCAGAACATAATGGCGCCTAACATTTCTGTGTTTCGGGTGATGCCTTTACAACCTTCACAATCAAATCAGAGGTTTCCGAAACCTTATTACATTTTCCATTTTGAAATTATATTATAAAGTGGCATGATAAATGTTAAATTGGTATGGGTCAATGCGGTGAAGTATATGATAAATTGCTACAATAGACGCGATTGTATCGCAGTCACAGTTTACTAATAATAAAGACCTATTCAAGCCAATGTTTAATATGGTAGTAAATGTTTAATAATATCGACGGGATAAGTGCATTGCCTTCAGCCAAATCCTGTTCAACAGTAACCGGATAATGGTGAATAAAAACAACTAAACAGCGCCAACAAATGCCAAGACAAAATATATCTAAAACGTATGTAAATAGATTATGCTTTCAAAAGTGCAAGGCATCTGAAAACAATAAGATGAATTGGGAATTTTCGATGGTGGTTTAGAGTACCATGACCCTTAGTAGACCGCTTCGTTTTAATAAGTAAGTTGTCCTCTCAACTTTTCGTACAATTTTGGATATGGTCGATACTGAATTGATATTGAGATTTTTCAAAAGAGCTGGGTCGGTAAGCGTCAGTTTTCCGCCATTCACGCACATGAAAAATGAATTTTGATTTCCGACTATTATTGAATGTCTTTATACACTCAAAGATTTTTTCATATTAGATTTATGCTGCACATAATATAGTAAGTTTCAGAAATTATCGCCAATGTATCGTTTTCTGTACATTTTTGTTATCATTTATGATCTTCGAATGTGACAAATATAATTGGCCTACATAACTGGACGAATATTAAAAATTAGTTTTTATGCACTACCGAAACTAAAATAGTTTCGGTAGTGCGATCGATATTATGAGCATCGAAGAGACGGCATAAGCTTACTATGTATAAGCTATACCATAAGCTCTTTTTATACCATCCTTAAATATAATAAAATAAAGATTCGCACATGATGGGTTCCATACCATATATATAGACAACAAACTATTAAACTAAGTAATAAACTTCTTCCAATTACGATTTGACTCTTTTAAAGCGGGTGAAACGGGTCACTGCGATTAAATTAAAAGAACAATACCAAATATAATTATAAAATATATGTGGACACACCACAGCGACTACTGAAATAACCACAATACAGATAGTGGCTTATCAAACGCATTCAGGTTAAAAGCGGTACGTATGAAACTACAAATTAAAGTATGTTTAAATGTCATAACAATGGTATTGCGACAGAGTCTGGAGATTAAAAATCGTCTGATTTACTTATAATATGCTGAATGCTCATTAATCAATAAATGAGTAATTGATAGCCTACTCACTGAAACACGTTATCAAGTAATTCTGCTGTTCTACAAGTAATTAACGATATATTTCAAGGACGATAAAATTACCTAATAAGTGTAAAGATATGTTCAACTGTGTGTAAGGGTAATATCTTCGAGCGTATCTATATCGCATTCTTTGGCCCTACAGCCAAAACGACTTGATGGATTCTAACATATGAAAATGTTAGAGTCGTCTTGGTAATAGGTAGAAGTAATAGATACTGGATGCATCAAAGGTTTGAACCTTAAATTATAGTGTTTATTTTGGGACGGCATACTCTTATTAACTCAGTCGGGTTTCTTGATTTTGAAAACTTTTTTTTTTG
>DWPF01000288.1:0-12334 GCA_018251575.1 Cecropterus bathyllus | reverse complement strand
TACCACACCCTTCAGACCAGAACACAGCAGCGCATAACATTGCTGTTATGAGGCAGAAATAGGTGTGGCGGTGGTGCTTCCACAGTTGAACCACAAAAAATTCTACCACCTTATCGTACTAAAAGTAAGAGATACGACATGGAAAACAATAAAATTATCCTTCTATTACTGTAATATATTTTTATAACTGCGTACATTATACATATTATTATGTATATATGACACAAATAAAAATTGTTACAAAAAATGTGAGATTGTGTCACATAATGCGGAAGGTTTCTCTCAAAATAACCATTTCACCGAACAGAATTGATAAGGCTTTATATCGATCATCGCAAAGTTCCTTTACTAAATATTTCGCAACTTAAAAGGCTTCGTCCGCTTATGAGAAATTCCCACAGTTCGTCGCGAAAAAGTAAAGATTTTATTTTGTTATTAATGTTCAAACCAAAAGCAAATTACATAAACAATGCGTTAAGAATGAACAATTAATGATAGAGATCTTAAAATTTAAAAAATGTTTTACTGTAAATACAATTTAGGTCTAATCAAAATATATTACCGTTATTTTTTAACAATTTTTATTATAATAAAACAATAATTCAGGGTTAAATAAGCGAATATCATTCATTATAAAAGTTACAATAATTATAAGAACAACGTGATTTTTAAAAGGTAAAGTGATGAATAAGTAAGGCACTTTATTAATTCAACGAAGAATACAAGAAATGAAATGAAAATCGTATTATAACAAACCAAGGCAGCTGATACGTTCATTCAAACTCTGTGGTTTGGGATACGCACAGCCGATCTCTTAAAGCTCCGTAAAAAATAATTTATTGTAATAAGTCGTCGTGAACATTCGCCACCGCTCGGCTCATCTTACCCCGCACCCTCCACCTCTCTACGGAACGTATACTCAACACGACTGCAATGCCTCTACAAGCATTCAGTTGACTCGCCGCAGCGTCGAGGTACGGTCGCGCCACTCGACGCTTTGAACGGACGAATGTTTCAGTGATTACACGTTTATCACTTCGCGTTTTAAAAACAACTTACGAACTGAACAAAATATCATAAGTTACGACTATTCTATGTGTGAAATCTATCGCTAAAATACTTTTCGTGGACGTTTAGTGACTGTTTTTCTAATGTTTCGTCTAGTGTGAACTGTTACGTGAAAATTTTGTTTACGTTTCGAACGACATATTGGACTGTCAAAAATTATCTCATCATGTGCATCTATTATATTACAAGGACTATTTGTTAAATTGAACGGCATAAAGTTCTAAATTGATGGATACTTCACATCCGGCCAGGGGAAGCAACACACGAATGCCGACGGAAAAAACATGACACTGAGCTTTTCGTGTCTTGTTTTCCTTCTTCCTTGATATTTGATTTTTATCATAATGGCTGTTCAACTCGCATCTTTAAGAAAGCTACATTTTGGACAAATCTTGTTTTGGTTTGTTGTTGGACTAAATGTGGATATCAGAGCTCGTTGCCACTGAAATACGAAGCTCCAGATGACTGTCAATGGTGGCTCAGAGGGCCTAATGATGCCCACGAAGTTTCTCTCACTTGTAAACTCCGTACAATTAATAGTGAATTTGATACGACGAACTTCAGCGTAATACCATCAGAGCACACCACATCACTAAGGATAGAGTGCAATGAGGAAATGATGTACAAAAGCTCATTAGATGACCGCAGTTTCGCGCATTTAGTAAAACTGCGTGAACTTGTTTTGGATAACTGTAAAATTGGAAGATGGCCGCCTGGTGTACTCTCGGGATTGAGAGACCTCCGAAATTTAACGATCCGAACGAAAAATACTGAGTGGGCCGCTATGAGTTTAGAGATAGCATCAGAAAGCTTTACGGCTGTTCGACAGTTGGAAAAGTTGGACCTCAGTTTTAACAACATTTGGTCGTTCCCTGAAAATTTGTTTTGCCCCTTAACCAACTTGGTGTACTTAAATGTGTCCTCAAATAGACTTCAAGATGTAAGCGATTTGGGTTTCCGAGAGAGGGCTATGCATCAAGCATTAATTAGTGAACAGGATGGACCGGCTCCTTCGTCGGCATCGTTGTCGCATGCTGCGTGCTCTCTAGATATAGAGGTTCTCGATGCATCTAGTAATCACTTCGTCTTAATGCCAGAAAACGGTTTCATGGCACTTCGAAGACTTAAAGAGCTCCATATACATGATAATGAAATATCTATGGTGGCTGATAAAGCATTATCTGGCTTAAAACAACTGCAAATAATAGATTTATCTAATAATAAAATCGTCGCTCTTCCACAAGATTTATTCAAAGATAGTAGACCTGTTATCAAAGAAATATATCTACAAAATAATTCTATAAGTGTGCTTTCACCAAGCCTTTTCGCTAATTTAGATCAATTGTTGGCTTTGGATTTATCTAATAATCATCTAACTAGCACATGGATAAATGAAAATACATTCACTGGTTTAATAAGGATGGTATTGTTAAACTTATCTAACAATCGATTAACCAAGTTGGATCCCAGAATTTTTAAAGACCTTTACACACTGCAAATATTGAATGTTCAACACAACATGTTAGAAAACATCGCTGCAGACACCTTTGCACCAATGAATAATTTGCACACTTTAATCTTATCGTACAATAAAATATCCCATATAGATGCTTATGCCTTAAATGGATTATATGTATTGTCTTTGCTATCTATAGACAATAATCATCTTAAGGAACTTCACCCTGAGGCATTCCGAAATACGTCGTCGCTGCAGGATTTGAATTTAAATGGAAATCGTTTGAAGAAAGTGCCCATAGCGCTAAGAAATATGCGATTACTGAGGACTCTTGATCTCGGAGAAAATCAGATAACATCATTAGAAGAGCCTGGTTTTGTTGGCTTACATAATGTATATGGCTTGCGTCTTATTGGAAACAAAATAGAGAATATCAGTAAAGATGTACTTTCAGATTTGCCTACTTTGCAAATTCTGAATTTAGCACGCAATAAACTTAAGCATATAGATACAAATGCTTTTGAAACATTAACAAATTTACAAGCCATAAGACTGGATGCAAACCAACTCACAGACATCCAAGGCCTTTTCGTAAATATACCATCTCTGTTGTGGTTGAACGTGTCAGATAACCAAATAGAATGGTTTGATTACGCAGTTATTCCCGGAGGACTTCAATGGTTAGATCTTCATAGTAACAACATCAAAGAACTGGGAAACAACTACCGTCTCGACAAAGAACTGCGATTACAAACATTAGATGCAAGTTTCAACAAAATGACAAAGATATCTACATATTCTATTCCCAGCAGTGTCGAGCTTCTGTTCTTGAATGATAATCAAATTACGCAAGTTGAAGCTCAAACTTTTGTTGGAAAAACCAATTTAACGAGAGTCGATTTGTATGCAAATCAGATAACTAGCATGGATCTCAATGCGCTTCGTCTAACTCCGGTCGATCCAGGGCGGCCCCTGCCCGAATTTTATATTGGAGGAAATCCTTTTCAATGCGACTGTACAATGGAGTGGTTACAACGAATCAACAAACTTGATCACCTTAGGCAACACCCTAGGGTAATGGACTTAGAAAGTATATATTGCAAGTTGCTATATAATAGAGAAAGGACTTATATTCCTCTTATAGAAGCGGAATCGTCTCAGTTTTTGTGTACATATAAAACTCATTGTTTTACGTTGTGTCATTGTTGTGATTTTGACGCGTGTGATTGTGAAATGACGTGTCCATCGAACTGTACGTGTTATCATGACCAACCGTGGTCAGCTAATATTGTGGACTGTTCTGCAGCTGGGTATTCTGAAATACCGAACACGATACCTATGGACGCTACTGAACTATATTTAGACGGTAATAATTTTGGTGGTTTAACGAGTCACGCTTTTATCGGACGAAAAAATTTAAAAATATTATACGCTAATAATTCTAACATCGACGCATTGTATAATAATACGTTTAGTGGACTAAAACGCTTAACAGTGTTGCATTTGGAAAAAAACAATATAAAAGAGTTACTGGGTTTCGAATTGTCTCCCCTCGAAAATTTGCGAGAGTTGCACCTACAAGACAATAAAATACATTACATCGACAATCGAACTTTTATGGAGTTGAGACATTTGGAAGTTTTGCGCTTAGAAGGGAATAGCATTTACAGCTTTGCTGTGTGGCAATTCACGATGAATCCGTATTTGGTAGAGATAAGCCTCTCTCGCAATCCATGGTCATGCGATTGCCAGTATATGCAAAAGTTCCGAAATTGGTTTAAAAACAATCTTGGCAAAGTGGAGGATTCCGATAAAATCACGTGTATATTTGATAACGTGACGAACGCGGTGGGACCGCACATGGCCGACTTTAACTCCACGATTTGTACGAGTCACGTCGGTGGAAGCTCATCTATAATTGAGAACCAAGTCATAAATGATTATCTTCCGTTATTGCTGATATCGCTCTGTGTATTTGTAATAAGCTCCGCCTTAATATGCGGCATATTTTACTGGCGACGTGAACTACGAGTTTGGGTTTATTATCACTGCGGATTCAGACTATGCTATAAAAGTACCGCTTTCGACGATGAGGCCGATAAAGATAGACTATTCGACGCCTACATCAGTTACAGTGTTAAAGATGAGGCATTCGTCGCTCAGATGTTAGCGCCCGGCCTAGAATCGTCCGACCCGAGTTTTCGACTTTGCTTACATTATCGCGATTTTAACGCGTCGGCCTACGTGGCAGATACAATCGTAGAGGCCGTGGAATCTTCAAAAAGAACTATTATAGTCTTATCCAAAAACTTTATAAATAATGAATGGTGTCGATTCGAATTTAAAACGGCTCTACACGAAGTTCTCAAAGAGAGACGAAGAAGACTGATAATAATATTACTAGGCGAGCTACCCAACAGAGACATCGACCCTGAGTTGAGATTGTGTTTGAAAGCGAATACGTGCATAGAGTGGGGTGATAGGCAGTTCTGGCAGAAGCTAAGGTTCGCGATGCCAGACTTAAGGAAGTGTCAATATCATCGTTCGACTGTGAATATTTACGCGTCGGTGTCTCCGGTGGGGGCCGGGCGGGCGCCGGCGCCGCCCCCTCCACCGCCGCCCGGCAAGCTGCCGCCCTTGCTGGCGGACGGGCTCGCCGACAGGCTGGGCATGCCGGCCGGCGTGCACGCACGCGACTCACATCCCCACCGAATGCCGCCGCATGCGCAGCTCTGGGCGTAGCGTATGCTCCAACGCAGGTAATTAACTGCAACGCTAAAGCGTATTAGTCCAACAAAGTGATAATTATGTTTAAGATGTTCCATTTTTGTATTTAAATAGGATTTATGAAACTGCATTTATTTGTATATTATGGATTGTTTTCCTACCTTCTGCGATAGTATTTCTAGGTGTATCAAATAGGCTTGTACATATGGTTCTAAAGTAGTTCTATTTAATAAAAAACATAAATTGATCGCTTAAATTATTATAATGCCAAAGTTTAAAACTTACAATATTGATGTACAGATGCATTTATTTTCAAATGTTAACTAAACTATTGTCATAAGAAAGAATGTAAATATTATGATTTCATTTTTGTATATATTTGTAAATATGAAAAATATTATCAAAAGAAACCGAAATATACACATTTCAAATTTTATTTTGTTTTGTTTCATTTCTTTTTCCATTTTTGTTCATATCACACATTATGTTTGTTTATTTATTTTTATTTTACACTAAAAATACACAATGTAGGATAGTATCTGAGGTCACACCTTACATACACATTAAATTTTGAACGATCGCACACGATACTAAAGCATTCATTACTAAACCTCTTAGTACCATTAAGTTCGAAATTCATTGAATAATAATGAAGTTCGCTGCCAACACGGACTACTACTCCAAAGTATCCAGCATAATGTTAAATTGGTAACTGTGCAAACATTATTGAAAATTAAAACTTAAAGGTTACGGTATTTTGAAGGAAACTGAAGCTTAAGTAAATTTGTGAAACGTGCCAATATAACTATTGGCTACATTAAGAGATATTTGCAACGTAATAATTAAATATTAAGAAAAATCAATAATATTTTCATCAATAAGGTTTTTATTACTACAAATTTTTACAATGTTAAATATTTTTTAAAGTGTTGATATAAAAAAATTACACAATAACCGATTTTACATCAAACAAAATTGAAGTAAAATATTCTTCAGGAAACCTGAATGCAACTAAAATCGTATTGACACAAACTAAATTTTAAAATATATTGTACATATAAGTTACTTACATCTATTTTGATGTAAACTTTAGAAGTTAAAAATGAAATATCCAATTTAGTCTAGTAAATCAATTATCAAATGTAATGGTGTTCTGAAATAAGATCAGAAATAAAAGCAACACTTTAAACAACTTTCCCAACTAAGACTGGAAAGTTCTTCAATATGCTAAAAAGGTAATTACAAAGACAAATTTACTTACTTAGGAGAGGCAAACGATGTTTGATTAGTTAAGAATATTTTGAGACGAAATAACTTTGAAAATGTTGAGACACGACTAAGAGAATATTTAATTTAGGTTTAGTTTTGAACATTCTTACAATGAAACATAACTTATTTAAGTCGCAAGCATAGATTTTTATATTCTATTTAAATTATAGTAATGTTATGAAAAATTTATAATGTGAAAATTTTAATTATGAAGGAAAATTAGGTATATATTTGCGTGACTACATTTCAGCGGTAAGACATCTATGTCTATTTTATAGCAGCAATATATTTACTGATAATAAATGTTAAAATTTAAAGGATGTTGCCAGACATATATATACTCATATACATACTCAATGGACATATTTCAGCTATGTAGGTGGAGTGAAAGAAATAAAACGCACTAGATGATAGCTAGATTATCATTTTAAATAATAGGGGTGTAAGTAATAGAACCTCACTTGAACCGTCTGTGTGATTTGACTCATCTGTGTAAATACAGAATGGTAATAATTTATTAAAAGTGACACCGATGCTGGACAAGTCTATCCTAAGAGATTTTACACCATGGATCCACTGAAGAACACAAATACTATGTAGATTTCCGCTTAAGGATTCCCTTTACGTCTTAAACTACTAATATTTTCGTTGAACATTCAGTTAGTAACTTGTAAAGAAAGTGGAAGACCAAATTAATAATTTTAATATTTAATGCTAAAGACCAATATAAGGGTGATCAAAGATCGTGACATTATTATCATTGTATTGTGACTAAATCCTATAACTTCTGCTGTATTCAAATTATTATCTCGATAAGCCCCTTGGCCCCGAGTGTTCAAGGCCGGTTGTCTTTAGATGGTAATCCCGACTTTGTCCTCTGACCCAGATACTGAGCAAAACATTACAGATGTTAGAGAAATGTACGTACGTAAGTACCTACTATGAATTGAAATTAATAACGAGACTTACATAATACCTTAAATTTTACTTCAAATAATTATTCATAAGGTTATTATAATAATTTTATACATTTTAGTATGTTACGGGTACTCACCATATGCGGTTTTGGAATTTCTTTTTGCCGGTATTTTGATAGTTTCGCCCTGACCACGAGGTACCTGGGTCGAAATATCGGCAAAAAGAAATTAAAAAACCGCATATCGTGTGTACCGGTAATATATTAACATGTATCAATTCCGCGATAATATTACTCAAAATCATATAACCATTGTTATCTTGTACGAGAAAGTGTTTCGAATCAAGTGCATGTAAAATATTTGTTCCAATATGCTACTTCCTTCACATTCAATCATAGTATAAACTAAAACTACGCATCCAACTTGTTCAACCTACTGAACATCAGACATCGTAAGAAAACATCGTACGCAATCAAAAAAAGTTGAAACTGGTTTCATCCGGCTATATCCACTTATATCCAGTGCGGCAGTACCTCATCAACTCATGAAAGTGCTATTATCTCGACGCGGACAAATCAAAACGAAATCAGCATCGGTTATTTTTGGCGTTCGCACCCTTATCAAAACGACAGCCAGCGACGGGTCAGCATAGAAATAATGGGAAAACTTGTTTTTACGAGCTCCAAGCGAGAGCGGATGGTATGTCGCATCATTTTATCAGATACCGTATATTTATGTCTCCAGTGAATAAAAATAAGCGTAGATAACAGTAAGATTGGTCAATGGTTCGAATTTTAAATACTTTCTTTTCGTGTTTTGGAAAATCTTGTCGAGAAAACTATGTACAGATTAGTATTCAACGCATTCGTGATAAGCTTAAAGTACTTGAATCTGCATAGTGCATTACGTACTTGAAAGGAATGCGCTGTCTAAGCAAAATGTAAGCCGTTAAGACTACAGAAGTGTACATTTATAATATGAACGTTATTACACAATTCTCGTGTAGGACCGAAAATTGTAAATAACTTTCTTTTATGCCATAATATAATTATCTCGCCACGCAAATATTGTACTTTTTTAACATGTAAAGACAACAAACAACCTAATTTTAAATGTGTCAGTAAGGGTCTTTAAGAAGTATCCGGTAGAGATTTAAATCCCTTAAGTCCGGGGTCCGAACCCTTAACCGTCGTTAGAAAGCGCGTTTAGATTTTTTTATAATTGATTACATGCGGTATAACAACTTAAAAAAACGTCTTCTGCCTAGTAATAGATGTGGCAAGGAAGATTGTCCGAGGCGTTCAACTTAGCCCTCAGAAGTAGCAACGCCTCTGTAGCCAAGCTCAGATAAGACTCTCATCTTACCTGGTGTTGATTACAGATGTCCATGGGCGACAGGAGCCTCTTACCATCAGGTGGACTACATGCTCGTTTGCTACTTCAATATTATGAAAAAAAACTAAAACTTAAACATTATTTATTACACCTTCCTTAAGCTATGGACGTTCGGGACCGTTATTAAAAATAGACGTATAAATTAACTACACTTACAGTATGTTCATACTTGATTTAGTACTCGCCAACTGGCATGAACGTTAATCAATCTAACGAGCTAATTCTCATCGTATCAAATGCATGAATAACCGCTTAGTAATATAAGGAGTAAAGACTCTGTAATTCTAGAATGCTGGCTCGAACCCGGAAGAATTCCATGAGAAAATTTTGCCAGTTAACAAATATATTAGTATCTTTATATGAATAGTTTTAAGCTGCTATATAAACTATTGTATGCTGAGTACTTTTCCTTAAATATTGAAAATAGTTTTATTGACAGAAAGATCTGATACTGTTGTTTTATACATAGATACATACATACGTGCATACAGATAGTAGAGAAAATGAATATATACGTAAGAAGTATTAAACATATACAAGTACTAGTCAAACTTGAAATCTTTTTAGCGATTTTTGATATATATCGTAGAAGAGAATTTTTAAGGAATTAATATAAGCAATATAATATATTTGCTTTCGTGTTTCATTCTATTTTCAGTTTATTTCTAATTCCACACTATTTATTTGGAGTCTCATCCTACTAAGCGTGTTTAGTGGATTCCAAGGCGATCAACTCAGATCAACTCATAAATATATGAATGAATGAATACTTCCTATAAATATATTATTCTTTTTATTCAAAATATTATTTATAAACATTAGTGTTAAATAACATACGTGAACTTAACCTTAATATGCTTAACTTTATCTGAAAATTGTTTTTTATGCCTCTTTTTACCCGACTGCGTTAGAAGGAAGATAATATTTTTCCAGCTTATATATGTGTATTTCTATGTATGTGCATATATGATTTTAGACTAATATTATCGCGGAATTGATACATTTTAATATGTTACGGTACGGTACGGTTACGGTACGATACGGTACTCACGATATGCGATTTTTGAATTTCTTTTTGGCAAAAAGAAATTCAAAAACCGCATATTGTATGTGCATATGTGTGTATGTATGTAGATTTCTTAGGCAGGCCATACAGCCCAGATGGCTTGACAAATTGTTATATATGACATATATAGAGTAACATAGGCTATATAATTTTAAACATGATGCCTAGCAATAAGCAAGGGGGGGAGGACGACTGTGTTTATTATTATAACAATATGATGATCAAATGAAAGATAGTAAATAGACCATTACAAATATATATTATCCTACTTTTGTGTTCCTATTTTGGGAAAAACTCATCAAAAGCGTTAAATTAAATAAATTATAATAAAAACAAAAACACAACTGTTTAGTATCAATCAACTGAAACTGAAGCCACCGATCTTTACTAAGCAATCATATTTTGTTTTAATAATTTGATAGTGTTACTTGTTGTAAGATTTTCTTAGAGACTATGTATACCTCTGAGGTAATTGACTTCAAAGGTACATCCTTAGATGTCAATTCAATGGACAAGAGTTCCGCATTAAGTTATATTTACTAGTTTTGTTTTAAAGTTCTCAGAAAAATTCTAAGCATTCGATACAGGTATAAAAAATCCCATGAGGTCCTTTGAGACTAAGGGATATGAAACATTGATAACTTTGCATAAAAATAGGCATAAAAATGGAGAAGCTATGTCTGATAAAATATTTTAAGCTATTTTTTCCGCGTTAGAGTTGTCCACACCTACTACTTATACGAGTATTGATAAACAATCAAAGATTGTTAACAACCTATTATTTATCTAATATTTCAGTTAGTGTGAAAATTACGAGAGCAAAAGGATAAGGGATAATGGAATTAGTTTTATAATTTAACTTAGTTTATTGTTTAAAAGGGATACCCGCAGAGATAGCATTATCTGGTATAAAATTTAGTTTTGAACATTTGTGTGTTTGAACTGATATTACGAAGCCACAAGTATGTACCGGAGTTCGGAATTTAGTAACCGAGGGTCGAATATTCGATGTCGTATAATTTTATGAAACTTGAGTTTCGAAGCGTTATTCTATTTTGCTCACATTATGCAAGGATTTGTTCTAATATTGGGGCGAAATGCGGTTGTAAAGCTTCTCAAGATAATATACATAATAGGCATTCTTGATTAAATTAAGATACTTGGCTATTTTGGAAAATTGTAACAAATTAGTACGTTCTAAATAGCACCGAAGTTTTAAGTGTACAAACTGTCCATCACTGATAACGCGATAAGAACTGGATGAGATGAGATGAACTTGGGAAAACTTATCTACAACGATTATTCAGACTCAAACTATTCAGACTTATTTCACATTAGATTTAAATAATCGGACTCATATAAATATGTCTACATTGATATTACTAAGAAAATAGAGTTTATGAAGTGGATTTTTCCATTTCCAAAATGAAATCATGTATAAGTAGCGTTAAGTCCTAAAACATAGTAAAGGATTCGCATTACACGAAGCGGAAATGCGACTTAGTGGAGCTGAACTTAGGAAAAACTCATTTAAAGGGATTTAACTCGGAAACCCGCTCTACACTTCAATGCTTCCCGCAATCTAATAGAACAGACTGTTTAAATATGCCCGAACCCGAAATGGTTTAATTACTTTTTGTATGGGAAGTCGCACTTATAGCATTACTGTAGGGTTCAACAGAAGACTTTAGGATTCTATGTGTTCTGTGCACTGGATACGGTCTAAATGTTGTTAGAACTCTGCGTACTTTATATCAGAGGCAACATTGCCATACCTCCATTGTAATAAGCGTTAAACCATGCTGTATTCTGATTTGAGGCATAACGGGAGACAGTTGTATAGGACGTACTAAGTCTCTGTAAGTCCTCAGGGAGAGCATCTATGGCTAAGCTCAGGTAGGACTTCAATCCTACCTGGGGTTAATTACAAATGTGCATAAAACGAAATGACCACTTAATATCAGGCAATTTTTTTTACACTTACCTATACCTACCCGTAAAGTTGTCGGGCTACCTGAGGAAAAGTAGTTACCGTGAAAAGTAGTCAGTCGCCTATAGACATTTGCAACACTATAAAAGTCGCCAATGCACCAATGGGTTTAAAGAGTAGCTTTTTGCGCCTTTTTAAGGAGCTCTATGTTATGACATAACGGGAATACCTTGGGAGGAAGTCCATTCCACACCTTGCCTTGCCCGTTCATGGCAGAAATGAACTAAAACATGGAAGACCACCACAAGTCCAGTTGATGTGGCCATCCACATCAACTGGACTTGTGGTGGTCTTAGATCCATATCTTCAGTGAGTGGTACAATGGAGAGAGAGTACGTAGACACCATTTTTAACCGACTTCCTTCGGAAGAGAGGTTATCTATTCGTCACTTATATTTTTTTTTTTTTTTTTTTTCCTTACACCAAAAAAATATCATATGAGCCTT
>DWPF01000287.1:0-12346 GCA_018251575.1 Cecropterus bathyllus | reverse complement strand
TGTATAACGGTCTGGTCTAGGTATGTTCTAGGTATGTCTATGATTCTATGTCGAACGAATAATTGGATAGTTTAAGAAGTACTAGCGCAAACCAATCAATATGCACATAATAGCTAGCAATCAAAGCTATACATTTATAGCGTACCTAGGACCTCAGCAGCCGATTGCATCACGCAGCTAGAAAGATCGGTCCCCACCAGTGATATGGCAAAGGACGCGAAGTGAAATAGAGATCGTCCTCGAAGCGAGAGCGGTGCACGCGTTGCACTAGTCATTGTGCGGTTGCAGTTCGCACGCACGGCCGTCTGAGTGACCTAATAGTGGCTGGAGGGAGGGACCGGGAAGCGCGCGGGGAGCGGCGCGCTGCCGCTCGTGCGGTAGGTCGGGCTCACTGCGCGCGCCCGCCGAACGCCACGCGCCGCTAGTGGAAAACTTTCTTCACTTTTCCTCGCGTAAACAAAACCGCGCAATAATTTTCTCCCGCGCGCCCTCGCGAATATCCCGACAAATGACGCTTGCGTATCATCGTACGTATTACCGACGCGTCACGCTCGTGTTTTAGTGACTTTGTGGGGGTGGTTTTTGAGTTCGAATGACTGATTGCTACGTTATGCGACGTAAACTACCGCACGGGAGAGGGTAAACACAACGCATATGGATTTAGTAATAAAAAGTCGGTAAAGTTTCTAACTTAGCGGTACATATGTGTTATAATAATTATGCAATATTTAGAATATTTTATTTAAAGATTAGATTTCTGCAAATCAAAATCGAGTATTAACCAAGGTTATCATAAACCTTTCTGTTAAATTTTAAGGCAGTATATTAGGAGTGAGCGGTTTATAAAGTGAGAAAAGTTAAGTTATTTTTAATCGTATTAGAAATTTGCATTAGAACTAGTTATGACGTAGAGCCCTTTGTGGTGCAGCGCAGGCGCAACGCTTCCGGGAGCCGCATCTGCGCGCGCGCCGCTTTCACTTTCTCCTCGCGCGCACCACATCTCGCGCTCGCGCTCGCCCGTTACGACCTGCGCCCACGTTTCCTGCGCTTTTCATGTTCTCTACGTATTTCCTTATTCCGCGTTATTATATAAACTATTCATTATCTAGTTGTATTGAATTAAATTCATAATAAATCTACTCTTAAATAAAAGTTGTAAAGTATATTCGCGGTTTATTATAATTACTTGTGACGTTTTAGTGATTGCATTCACATAATAGATTAGTTTACTATGCCGCCTGAGCCGCAAAGCGCTCACATCGTGACGCAACCGGCTAATCTAGTCGGCGGCGGCGGGAAGTGCAGTGTCGCGTCCCTGCGTCGCGCCCCGCGCCTTCTAACTGCGACCACGCCGCGCGGTCATTGACATTTCACCTAGTTTCTATTTGTCGCTTCTGAAAAGTCCACAGTGCTCTTTTTCTTTTGTGTTGAGACGAAAGTCTTCCGTCTGTCGCTTGATCGCGCCTCGTATGCCCGCAGGCGAGTCGGCAGCCGACACCAGTACGTCGTCACCGGACCCGGGCCCGCCATCGCCGCGCATGGCCGAAGCGGGGTGCAGCACGCCGCCGCACCCGCCGCCCGTGTTTGACGGCGGTGGCTCGCCCTCACCTTCGCCATCCTGCCATCCCACCGTCATTCGCTCCGCGCCACCTTATTCGGTCATCAAGTTCGAAGGGGCACCTCCGTCGGTCAAAGCCGAAAACTCTCCGTCTAATCTGAAACACGATTCTTCACCCTCATCACAGCTTTCCTCCGTAAAAATTGAAGGCCCGCCACCGGAACCTCCGCAACCGTATAGACCTCGTTCTCTCCCGCCGCCGCCACCTACTAGCCACGCATCAATTTCACCGGGACACTGGCCCCCCGCTGCATGCATCAATGGTGTTAAACCCGAGCTTATCGGCGGGCATTTTCCACCTCATCCGGTCGAACCTAAAGGAGGTAATCGAGGTTCAACACAATGGAGGGGGGCGCCGGCTGTCATCATGGGCGAGTCGGGAGGAGTTCGTACCATGTTTTGGACGCTGCCTGCTCCCACGACTAGTGGAGAGCCAGCGGCTGGCGCATCCCATACGCCTACACCACCTATGCCTGATCCCACCACGTGTAGTGAAGAGTCAGCTGCGAGACTGTTATTAAACCTAGGCGGAGAATTACGGAGGCCACGTGGGCCACCTCTCAACATGGAATTGCTTTGGGCGGGTGATGTATCACAATTACCTGCTCATCAACAAATGCATGCATTAAATCTTAGTGCGGCGGCAGGCAGCCTTTCGGGTACATCTGGAGTAGCCAGCGCCAGCACGTTGTCATTGCCGCGACCCGAGTTGAGAACCTATGCACCTGAAGCCGAACGGGACGAAGACGAGCAACCAATGATCTGTATGATATGTGAAGATAAGGCGACTGGTCTTCATTATGGAATCATTACGTGTGAAGGCTGCAAAGGATTCTTTAAACGGACTGTCCAAAATCGGCGCGTTTATACTTGCGTTGCTGATGGTGGCTGTGAAATAACGAAAGCGCAACGGAATAGATGCCAGTACTGCCGATTCAAAAAGTGTATAGAACAAGGAATGGTATTACAAGGTACGTATATTCAAGATAACTTCTGTTTTAAAAGCCTACGGTATTTCGCTCATTTTTTGTTTTTTGTCACAGCTGTACGGGAAGATCGCATGCCAGGTGGACGCAATAGTGGTGCAGTTTATAATCTGTACAAAGTAAAATACAAAAAACACAAGAAGGCCAATGCAAAAGCAACAACGACATCAAATCGAGCGTCTCCGCCGGAAAAGCCTAAGGAACCACTGCCACCTCTCCCGTCAAACATCGTCAATGGGACCATACTTAAGACTGCCCTTACCAATCCTAGTGAGGTAAGACGCTCCAAAATGAGTATGAATCGTATCGAACATTTAATGCTTTCAAATGATTCACCTATAACTGTTTTCCCTCAGGTCGTACATTTGAGAGCAAGACTGGAAAATGCGGTGTCGTCGTCTCGAGATCGAGCGGTACCACTTGAAAGGGCGCTTCACATGATCCAAGCGCTAATCGACTGCGACGCTATGGAGGACATCGCGACCGTCCGACACTTGCCAGATCTCCTTCACGACACCTCAGAGATAGGTGATAAACTTTGTAAAATCGGTGACTCCATAGTGCACAAAATGGTCGCTTGGACGAAAAAGTTACCTTTCATCATGGAAATTCCCATGGAAATCCATTCAAAGTTGTTGATGGAAAAATGGCACGAGATCTCAGTATTAACAACAGCAGCCTACCAGGCGATGCACGGGAAACTAGCGCATGCGCCTCAATCTTCGGATCATGAACACGATTTCGCTCAAGAGGTAATAAGAGTTTATTCATTGTTGTGGCAACTAACCCAAGATTAACAGTATTGTTTTTGAAGACGATTGTAACAACCCATAACTTAAATATTAACTAATGTAATGTAAATTTACCGCGACGCTATATTACGCGTAGATTCATAATACCTATTTGGTTTTCTTAACATTTTTACTGACGCAACATAGAATTGTACGCAGGAACACCGTCTAAATTCAACAACTCGCTTGTAGAAATCAACTAAATATTTTTATTCTTAATACATTATACTTCCGACAACGGATTTAATATTTAATTCATAAACCATATTTCATGGTGGTTCTTGTAAAACTTGTATACAGATAGTCCACAATAGAGACCACCATTTTCAAAACGTTTTATTTTTGTCGGAAACTGTTAACACATTAGCTTGTTAAAACATTAATTTCTATGGTCATAAAGATAAATTCAACAGTATTACCAAGTAGGTAGTAAACTAAGCGGTAAAAGGTAACTAATCCTAGACGGGAGTAGTACAGGTCACATTCGCTCCAGAGACTTCCGCACATGCAGCGGTGCGGTTACATGATCATCTTGCGTAACAGATAGAAAGTCGCCGGCTCTAGCTGCACTCGGACGATGCATAACCACCTATTGAAATCGTAAAATGCAATATATCGTCGTCTATAGACCAACCAATACCGCATAGTAATGTACGCATTGAAATTTATCAGTGCATTAAGTCGGCACAAATCTCGCTACGTCATTCAAGTTGCGTACGAGATTAACTCTTTGAAGTTTGAATTTGTTATAAAAACTTACAAACTGAAACGGAGAAACTAATTGTTCGTAACTTTGCGAAACTTTTTTCAAAGCATTTTTTCTATGAGTAAAACTCATAATACTTGATTGTAAATCAAAATCAGTTTGTTTAAGTATGTAGCTTTGTTTGCAAAAGATGCCTTATAAGCTTTTTGCATAAAATAAACTAAAACTTTAGCATTGTATAACAGGTTGAATTACTTAAAATCATTAGCCGGTTTTAAGAATAAAACTTACAAATTTAGAACACTCAAGAAATTTTTAAAAGTACGTGAAAACAGGAAAAAGACATAAAAGTCTGAGACTTAATAAACACAGAAAAATTCAATAGAATAAATATTATCGAATGGATTCTCCTACATGACTTGTTTAGAAAACTATAAAGAAACACACATCATTCGCGCGCGGGGAATTGTACAAATTGTACAATAATTGGGAATTGTACATAAACTGTAGCGGTAACTGCGAAACGTATTTTCATTGTCTAGAGCGTTTCCTCTTCGCTTACGTATTCATGGTTATATAAAATCGAAGCGCATACCAATTTTGTACATGTTCGCTAATTTAGGAAAATTTTATATTCAACCGTGCGTCATTTTTTCATACAATTTTGATTCGATTTCAATTGGCCATTCTTTTACCGCGTTATATTCTTCATCGTTGGGTAATAAGTTGCTGTTATAAGAAGTAGTCATAAAAAGTATTGGTATAAGTATTTAACAGTATTCGATTGATTTTTGTCTCTTGATGCTTACTAAATACCAATTTAAATTTACGCTGTCGTTTTTCCCTTTCTACTGTCACATAATAACCTAAAAATTAATATCTTCTTAAACAACATAAAGACGTGATTTTTAAAATGATTTTTTAATTAATGCTATTTGACTTGGATTTCCGATAAATTTACAGCAGGAGCACGCTTGTACTTATACTTTTCGAAGGAAGGTTTATGTATTTACTGACTTAGTCCACGTTTTTTAATTTTTATGACAAAGTAAAACTACAGTAACGATACAGCAGGTTTTAATGTTTAGAGGGTTTGTGAGGATACACATATCAGAATGAGGCGCTACTACTTAGCCCTCTGAAATAGCAAGATATTTCTGAGGGCTAAGTAATAGATTATTCAACTTCAAGTTACGTTATGGGCGCAGCTATAGTTTTCTTAAGGGGTGTATATTATAATAAATTCAAACAAAAACGGTCGGCAAAAAAAGGTTGGCTGGTCTCTGATTTTTTCTCACCCTATCCAAGAGGGGTTTTGGAATAAATAAACTTCTAAATTTATCGACAGAAAACAAAACCTAAATTTCTATTTAAAAGGGGAGGAGGGGGGTTTAGATCCCTAACCCCTGCCCTCCCGTATATATAAAGCTTATATACACTCAGGACTAGTGACACATCATTTATAGTGATCAAGGGTCATTGAACTGTCAATAAGATTGCAATTTCATGAAGCATCGCTAATGTGACCTTTTTTAAAATAACAGGTGAACGCCAACCTGAAAACGCTCCAGAACTGCCTAACCTCGCTCATGGGTCGGCCCATCACGCTGGAACAGTTGCGGCTGGACGTGGGGCTGGTGGTGGAGAAGATGACCCAAATCACCTGCGTGTTCAGGCGCATCCACCTTCGGATGGAGGAGTACGTGTGCCTGAAAGTGTACATACTGTTGAACCAAGGTGAGTGACATGATTTTAACAGGAGTAGTACATAGTCCATATATTTTCATAGTCATATACTCATAAATACTACTACTAACATTTAACAAAATATTTAATTCACACATAAAATTCTAATTTTTTACCTTCATTACTTCATCGGCCGATCGGCAAATGAACCTTATGTTATTTATTCGTCTTAATATATAAACCTTATGATAGGTATATAATTTAAACATAAAATATTATTATATAACGAATATCAAGACCACCGGACAATTATTATGTTTAGTTTAGTCTTAATGTCATGATATCCAAAAACTTTACCATCTCTGGTATGTTTTATTAGAAATTTACATTCATAATACAAACTAGTTCAATTTATAATGAAAGTAGTGTTTGACGTCAATTTTCTGAACCTCACACGAACTTCCGATACTAAAGTGTGCTACTGATAGTGATAACCTTTAGTACTCCGTGCAATTAAGTTATTTGGGCTATCTGAACTATGTGAATAGGAACATTTCCTTGTTATCGTAAGAGTTAAATACATTTTTAAAGTCTTAATTAAGGGTAAAGTGTCATAAGACTTGATATAATTTGTTTTTGTCACACTTACGATCTTTAATACGGAATTTCAACAATTATATGAACATCGCTTATTGCGTTATAGCAAATTGAATTAATATTTGTTATTTATTTTCCAATTTAAACAATAATGACTCCAAAAAATATAAGTATGGAGCAAATATTTTTGATTGTTCAAAAAATACATCAGGCAAAAATCATGTACTAGGATTCTAAATGTACATAAATTAAACAAAATAACAATTTTAAGTTTATTTTATGTGCAATTGTAAAGATTGTGATGTGGACAAATGGAATGATGGGAACTATCTAAACAACAAATTATAATTATAATTTATCATATTATGATAAGTAACTTATAGTTACACAAAAAATATTTTTTTCATCGATAACCTTAAATATGTTTACGAGTTCCAAGTTCGAATTATTTTGATCTTGGACTGAACATAGCATCTTATACAATCGTAGACCGTATTATATTTCAAGGTATGATTGACAAACTAGATACTGTCTCATAGTGTATATGTTTCAATTTGTGCCCTAATAGAGAGCTAGATATTGTGAAATCTCGTAGGTTACCTTAAAAATTGTATGGACTCAATTACTGCAAGAACGAAACGGTACTAAGTGAAAAAAGTTGCTTGTGTTATAAGATGATTTTATCGGAACTTTTCTAAGCATTTAGCAATAATGTAAGGGTTAAAGGGAGCGCGGTTATGTCTTTGTCGATAAAGAAATATTTTATACAAATATTTCAACACCAAACACCTTATATCTTATTATATGAGAGAGTAATATTTCTTTTAGTATAATATTTAATAAGCGTGTACAAGTTATTAGCAATAATTAATGGTAATGCAATTAGAAATATGAAGATAGACATCGATTTACTTACAAAATTGTGTAATAAGCTATCTAGGTGTTTGACTTTAGTCCTGTGGCGACTCCGCTTACAATCTGACGGTATAAGTAACCAATGAGAATTGAATGTCATACATGGTCAGCCAATAGAATCACTCTGTTCGTTACACTTGACTCCTATTGGTCGAGACGATCTGTACGTAAGTTGTTGTAATGGTGCACTTACAAACTTTCGCCCTTAGAAATAAGATACAGTTTTGTATGTGTTCAAAACTTAGTGATGTACTTCCTCCGGTGGCAGTTGTGTGATTAGTTTGTTGTCCGTTTTTTGTAATTCGTAATGTATGGTTATAAAGTAAAAATAATATAGGTTACATTAATACTTTGACTTTTTTTTAAGTTAAATCATACAATCCAATTATATAATAAATAAATAGAACATATTAAATTTAATATAAATATAATAAATTTGATTGTATGCTTTAACTCAATTTCAATCCTCGTATTTAATTTATGCTACTAAAAAAGGTTACACAATTGTCTATTATTAATTTCTAAATTTTTAACTGATGTTTTCTATTCGATTATATGATTTAAAGTTGTAAGAATCTTTTAGAAAGACTTAAAAAATAATTCATATCTTTGTGGTCTTTTAAACATACATAATTTCAAACCTTTATCTTTAGGTTAAAGATATAGGTTTCATATGCTACATAAACCACCAAAACTTTTTTTTTGTGTATAGTCAGTCATTACATGTCCAATAAAATTCTTAAGTACATTAGTGAGCCTATTAAAATAGTTTCGTTATTTTGTCACTTTTGTAAATGAATAAAATAATAATAAATAAAAGGAACATTGTTCATATATTAGGACAACATCTATTTACAAGCTATAACTACAATTTAAATACAGTTTATTTAATATGATTCATCTCCTTGTTCTGCTAGTATCTTCTTCTCGATTTCAAGTAACTCTTGCCTAAGCTTGAAGCTATTTTTCATTTCGAAGTATGTTATAATAGATGAAGCAGCTACCTGAATTGCTGCCATATATATCAAAGTTCCAGTGAATGGTTTGGTGTGCGTTCTCAGGAAATTAAACATAACTTTAGGACCTTCTGATAAATCTGGTACCCTAAATGATGAATATCTGTTGGCAAACTGAAAAATAATTGTTATAGCTAAATATAAATAATATTGGCTTTTATACAATCATTAAGGATCAACATAGTACATACGCAAAGCATAAAAATCGTACTGCGTACGCATCGCATCGTAAAACGCAACGCGTTTTCCGGCCTTTGATTGAAAATTGATTTAAGCAACTCCCAACACTTAACATTCGCGGTGCTGATATGTGCTGTACTGTCAGTCGTTATTTAATATCCCGCTGTGAGGTTTAGGTCTTTTTGTAACGAAAGGAACCGTTTAATACGCCTTCATGCTGCTGCTGATTAGTGCTCAACATGTGTCCCATCAATTAAACATGGAATACGAGATTGTTTTGGGCCAAAATTTAATTAATCTCAGAGTATTTAACAAGTCATTTGCTTAGGATTGCTATTAAGATTATAAACCAAAATAAACTTACCAGAAGTGCAGATGTTGGACCCAATACCATGGTGTAGAACAGGCCGAAACCAGTCTGAATAACTGCAGACTTTGTTTCATAACAAATAGGACACGGTTTACTTTTCATTAGCAACATATCCGTTGTTACTAACTGTAAAAAATTAGTCACATTTCAATTAGCATAATAATATAATTACGTTTTAATGACAACAATTTAGAATAAAGAATAGAATTTAAAAGAAAATAGATATTTTCAAAGTTAGTCCAGTAGGAATCCCTGTGTATATACAATGTTACATATTATACAAAGTTAAATTTCCGCAACCTTCAACTGCATTAGAGCAGAAGGTTGTACACTTCATCCCATACATTGTATTTATTAGATAGCATCATGGGTGTGGGAGGAGATAGGGAGTCTGGATCTCCTTAGTGTATGTAAGTAAGGACGAATTTCAGAGTCCATCTTAGCATAGACCAAGCGGCAAGCGACCTCTTTTTTCGCCGAACTCTTTATGACTCTCCCCTTTAAGAAAGCTCCCCATAATAGGGCCATGCCTACATATTGTATTAAATAATAATAATAAGCAACATTTACTATGAAGACTGACATGGAGTGATCTGCCCACTGAGTGTATCCCTCTTAACAAATCTTTCCACACAGATCACTGTAGTTTTTATTAATTATTTAAAATTGTCTTTTAAAAGTCTAATGACAGGTTGATCTATTAAAGATTTAATATTTATACCTACAGATACTTTCTACTATACTTTGTATTTTCGTACCCACAGATCAAATCTCAGAGATCAATCTTTTTGTATCAGTAGATACAAAAATACCCGCCTACTAATATCTACCTATATATGTGGCAACATGTTTAAAATATAGTATATTAGGCAAATATATAAAATTAAACTATAAGGACTTAAATGGAGTGCCTTGTTTGAATTTACTCTGAACACACCCTTCAAACCAGGTCACGGCACTGGGGACACTGCTGTAATTAGATATATGAAATGGCACAATTTCTTTCACCACTTATCACAATAAATACACACACACGCTCATAGCCCCACACTAGGATGTTCTCCTGTGTCATGGGTGCCATGGACACACAAAGACGAAAACACAAACACCTGGGTCTGGGACCCAGAACAGAATTCTAAATTCATCATTCAGATGTTGATGGGAATGGAACCCAGAATAACCAGAACCCCACTGAGCGTCAGACTGGTATGGTGACCGCTCCGCCACGCGGGTCTCTTAATAGTTTCTTTAAAGCAAACTTACGTAATTGTGAAATAGTGTAGTAAGTATTCCAGGCATAACACATATAGGTATAGCAGAGGACAGATATCCATACGGTCCCAGCTTAAATCGGTGGCGGTAATATTTGTTGATGGTTAAACCCCCGATTGCATTTATTGCTCCTAGAAACAAAGGACCGTAGCGTAGTGCCCATCTGTAACGAGAAATCTATATTTACAAAGGCTTGAAGTATGAAATGTTATGATTATACATATATTTTATGTATGCCTCCTTAGAAGTGCTTACAAATTGTGATCACAGGCCATGTGTACACAGATATAGCCCCGTATATGAGTCTATCACACCCAAAATACAATAGGCGAAGCTAATTTTTACCTTTAAGTACAAATATATTGCAAGGCTGGAATTAAAATAACGAAGTGACTATTCGTATGGGTACTAGATCTATTAATTCGAATATTGTCATAGTTGTAGACTATGTCTCGAGGCAACGTTAATTGTTGACTGTCACATATAATAAATGGACATATTATTTGAAAATATAGAATAAACATATGTATACCTCCAAGGGTGTAAAATAGGGGTTGAAATTTGTATGAAAGTCCATCAATTTAGATTTCTAAGTAAAAATAATGAAATACGTATTTCACTGTTATTATAAAATCAACCGCTAACGGTGTAAAATAAGGGTTGAAGGTTTGTTTGAAATTCCGCCAACTTGGAAGCAGGCTCTATGAAATTTAATATTAGGTTAGGTTAGCTTAGTTAGTTAGGTTAGGTTAGGTTGAATATTATTATTATTAATAAATATGTCATTTATATGATTCCCGGACGAATAAGAAAATACTTATTCATCCGGTACCCGTACGAATAGCTTTCGCCAATTTGGAAACCCTCTTTTAGTCGCCTCTTTCAGGCAGGGGATTGTTGTAGGTCTTTTCTAGCCCCGGGAGCACGAGGCTAGGCCTCATGTCGATTAACGAACGAATTACCTCGCAGATACCACATTCGGTGATATTATGGCCGGATTGATAGGCCCCTTCATCTTTCACGCCACTGAATTTTTTGCCTATGAATGATCACAATAGTGATGCCACGAGCTTGAACTTACGTATCCAAGCATAATTTTCAGTTTTATGTCGAAAAATTAGAATAATTGTGAACCATTTCAAAGAATCAAATATAATGCTTCATTGATTTTGAGCATTGTATTTGATCATCTGTCAACTTGATAGAAACTGGTATATAGATAATGTAAATACGCTGTGTCAAAGAAGTTCTGAGAATGTCCTCTTTTAAAATAATAACCATTGAAATAGTTTGTTTTTGTTAACAACCCTACAACGTTAAAGCAGTGCTTCTCATCCATTTTTTGGCCATGCCCCACTTTAACATTTCAAAAAATTTTATGACCCCCATAAATAATTTTAAACTTTTAAAAAAATTTGTTAATTTATGATACGTTTTTATTTTATTTTGGTCGACGAAAAAAAGACCATCTACTTTCGCTCGAGTTTGTGCAATTCGACGACCAAAAAAAGGGTCATTCATCGATCATAATCGAAATAAAATTTATTGTATACTATAATGACCCAATACAGTACACAGTAGAAAACTTGAATATACAGTAGATCTACTGTAATTACAGAGGTGCATCTGGAAAGAGAGAAGTGCATCTGGAAGCACTCGTCGAAGCAAGTCGTGTTGACTCAATTTGAAATTGCCCCCCTTAACTATCAAATTGACCCCTTGTGCACGTGGGCCCAACGTTGGGAAACACTGAGTTAGACGATAAGTCTAGGTCTAATAGTGACTGAGATCACGCTGCTATGATTATGACTCAGATGGTGATCACTGCTGCCTATGAAAATCTATAAGCAACCTTATATAGTACAAGGATTCTATCTGATATCAATCATAGATGCATTACTACTCCCGAGGATTAAATAAATAAATAAACGCTTTGTACACTCATTTTCTCCTGTGTCATGGGTGCCATGGACAAACAAAGACGAATATACAAACACCCACCCAGAACAGAAATCTAATTGAATATTCAGATGTCTGTCTGGCCGGGGATCGAACCTGGGACCCTCTGCCTATCAGAATGGTATGGCAACCGCTCCATCACGTAAGTCGACAAAGATACTACTACTTTCAAATAACATTCAGCCGGAAACCACAAAGCTGTACAGAGTAAGCTTGTAAAGACTGTCATATCACTATTACATTTACGTAA
>DWPF01000286.1:0-12355 GCA_018251575.1 Cecropterus bathyllus | reverse complement strand
AGGTGGGCTGCATGCTCGTTTGCTTCTTCCATACTATAAAAAAAGGTGGCTTAATCTCCTTTCAGTCTAAAGAGATGCTCAGGTCCATTTGTGATATTGAGATGATGTACTTGGACTATTATTGGATGGCAACACTGAAAGATTTAATTCATTTTACTATGAACGAAAAACCGTGCGGTTACTAAATAAGAAACGAATTAGTTGATTAGATCATGAGTCTTCAAAGTATTATGACATACTGACCTTGTTTTTTAGTTTTTTTTATCTTTTTGTTATTGACTAGCTCGTGGATAGAAGAGTAGAGAAGATTCTACAGAGAACTGCTGTTGAACTATTCGATTTACTAAGTTACCTTGCAAAATAATATTCGGCGTACTTAGGATATATGCATAATCGTTTTTACTCATTAACATGTTCATGTGCCCATGGAGCAAAACCTGTAAGAAGTGTATTTGATCAAAACATTTTTTTATGATGACAGTGTACTCGTATATATACACTGATTATTTCGTGATCTAGCCGTCTAAACTTTCACGCGATGTGTTATTCGTTGCGTAATGGTTCCGAAGATTTAACATTTAAACTATCGATTGCTAGTTTCTTACCAATATGCAGTTGTTACGTGCATATTCGACCCGGATACTTGACCTACATCCACATCCAGCTTGTAGCTGTTATAGCTGTTCATCTTTTGTGGGTTTATAGTATATCTTTCATTTCTCTTTCTACTAATGGATCGTTAAATAGATGTTCTGTTTTAATAATCAATTTTTTCGCCACAATTTAAATATTCGCGTGACCTTTTATCGAAACCAGGAATCTAATTATGTATGCCAACGTTTAACATAATTGTGGTAATAATATATATAATTGGTACATTAAAATACCTACGAAATAAAACAGCTATTCTTAATTTGTAATCAAAATAATTATCTAAGTATGGTATCTGAGTCCATTATTATATTACACTCATAAAAGACAATGCAAACGTTTTCACATCGCAACTTCATATTTTTCATTACGAAATGTGTGATTCAATGCGCTTATTTATTTCCCAAATGATGTGTAATATACCTACTTTAAAAACACTAATACGAGGTTAGTTAATAAAATCTGAGATGCGCGTATCTGAACGACATCAAAGCTAAGGTAGATTCGACGACGCGACGGCGAGTAGGCGCGCAAGAGTCAAGGATCCTTCAAGATATTTCCTTTCACTTGCGACAATGCATGCACACCTATATCTGCAACGTATACATGTACAGGTCGGTATGTACAGGCTCTAGGTAAAGCAATTCCAAGTAGCCATACCTACAGTATATATCAATAAGGCCAACTAGTATAGTAGTCGAGCATTCATTAGTGAGATATCGCTATACTTGTTCTCACCTACGAGTGTACTGGAACTGTTGAATTACAAATTCTGTGACATTGTATGCTGAACTAGAACTGTTTCGATTAGGCTATATATTGACTTGCCAATATTGTGACCGCAGAATATTTAAATAAGAAGCTATTCACGATTGTTACGTAAATATTTATATGTAAATATTAAAAAGATTATATATGAGCATTCCTTCATATTTCGTAGAAATTCTTACAAAATGTTTTAAAATAATTCTTGTGTACCAATTGCAAGTATATGATTTTTCCCGACCAGTTTAATCAACAAGGAAAACGTTCAGGTATAAATGTCCAGACGTGACCTTTTAAATGACCGTGTGTGAGTACCATGTATACTAAAACATAAAATTACTTATATAACAAATACTTTATTAACTACATAATTGTTACGAATAGTTATATTGAAGTGTACGAATTTTTAGTCTGACAATAAGTTATTGTACAGCTAGCAAAACATTAAATATTTTTAATGATAAGGATGCTGTCGTTCAATCTCTTTCCGGGCAAAACCACTTATTTAATCAACTAAAAGTACCCACTGCTAAATACTCGTATATAAACGAGTATTTAACAGTGGGTACGTAAAAAGTGATAATCTTAACATGTTTTTACGTGTAATATGCTTTATTTCACTATAATATTCTGTATATTGATTCCATTTTGATTACTATCAATTGATGAATAGCCAATTTTAACAAAATGGATAATCTGAAATATGTATTATTATTGATAGTTTTAATTCTTTTAAATTCATACCTCGATTTCTTACAAAACAGTAGCGAAGGTTGACAAGCTCTATTAACGTTTCGATGTCTTATTATTTGCTCGATATTTTTGTTTGATGCAATTAACTGAACAATGAACTCAATGATTCAGTGGCTCTTACTAGATCAAATAAGTACGATAGAATCTAATTGTTGCTAATATTGCTATGTGGATTACATTTTAAATCTCCTTGTAGAGTTTAATGCAGTCAATGTTGTACGGGTTTGTATTAAACTTGTAATGCAAATATCGTTACGCAAGGAAATAAATGTCATTTTTTGAAAAGGGTTAAGAACAGCGATAAAGAATGTTGCGGCTGTGCACTCCGGTGGAGGAAGACTTTCACTGCTTTCACTATCGCAGGCTGTATTGCGCTTCTCTACATTACTACTCAGAACATACTTCCAACTCTCTATTTATTTTCATGGCGCTAACAATGCTATTGATTTTCATTGTCCTTATTTCTATTTACGCCGTGGATTGCAAAATCGAATGGAAAGTTTGTTATGGCTCAGTCGGTATGCAGATGGTCGGATCGAAGGTGATGATGTGCAACCACCCACCCACAGATGCGTCAGACCAGGGTGAGAGGCGTGTTGAAGGCACTCCGAGCCTATTGTCTCATTTTTTTTGCATTACATTGTGATGTGTCAAAATTGAATGTTATTGAAATCTTACATTATATGCCGCTAATCCTAAGGAGTATCTATGTATGTAATACCGAGTCTTTGCAAGACGTGTATATCTTATTTTTTTAGCATAATACAATTTTATACAGTTACATACTCTGTGTGTTGAGCAAATATTAAAATGAATAACTAAAGATTAAACAAAAAATGCTTCAATTGAATAATGATTTCCATCTTCGATTCGTTCGTCGTGCTCAAACGTTCTTACAACATGTAGTCAATGACCTTAAAAGGCATGTCCATTTTTTTTGCTTCCATCCATCTTGTATGTCTTCTTTGAATATACCTTTACCTACAGGTAGATTTGGTATATGTATTGTGTAGTGGTTGTAAATATAAATATTAACGCGAAGGTAACATGGCAGAATGGTGATTCACTTTTGCATTACTCATTGCGTAAGTGTAAATACCATATCAATACTAATTATTCTTTAAAGCTTTATTGTAAAAGTTAAGTATGAATAATAAAATAAAAATAGAATTTTCCATGTATATAAATTAAATTTTAGTGAATGCGCATTACTCTTAAAATTAATATATAATAAGAAATTATGATGAACATAAAAAAAAATCTGACGGCTAAATCTGAAATTAGCAGTCGGGTAGCAAACTGAGACGATTGCAATGATAGGCGATATGTTACAATCCATAAGCCTTTAGCCTTTAGCTTGTAGCGTGTGCCAAAGATATAGACTACATACATACGTTCATACATACATACATACATTCAAAAACATTACCCTCCTTGTGACGCAGTCGGGTAAAAATAGATTGCACATTATTGTGTGAATTACTTTTATGATGATGATGAGGATGAAATTAAGGAGTGTTAAAATAACTTATGATAATTATGGATTTAATTTATTAATTTATACATAATAACTTAACTATGTACATAATTATCATTACTGATAAAAATGACATTTGAACTTTGAAAACTGGCTTTACTAAATGTTATATTATTAAAATGTGATATTATTAATGAAACATCTTCGACATAAAGCTTAGCCTGTATCTGTTTGCTCCAGATAAATTATATATTTATGATGTAATTAAGTATGTAGTAGTTATTATTTAGTTATTATTTAAAAGTATGCTGAGTGTTATAAATCAACATTTTATTTCGTTACGATAAATTTAAATATTTTTTTAATATGTTCGGGACATGCCCATTAATTATTTTTCCTTATAATTACATATAATTAAATAATAATGCATATTATAATTAAAATAAACCATCTTAAATAGCTGTGTGAGACAGGGTTTCATAAACACTGGCGGCATTGCCTTGCTGTACGGCAAGAATCTTTACGAAATCCGGAAACCGGAAACTCTAAATTACAAACATATAATTCGAAATAATATATTAATACATGTTGGAATACTTACGAATTATTCTTATACTAATTATTCTGAGTACCTCTGCCTATAAAGAGATTTTCACGAAGATACATGATACAAATTTTGGCTGATAGATTAGGTCTAAAGAGTCTTAGGCCCTTCTACTTTTGAAAAGAAAGCCATGTTCGACAGTGTAATTGTCATTATAATGTAAAAATATTCCATCAATGGCTTGTGCCCTTAAAATATTCTTAGTTTTAGCATGTTTTTAATAATCTTTCGATCCAATTCCTAGCTTTAACCACATTGTTAGTTTATTAATCAAATAACGTAAATTTGTAATACACACCGCTCACGCAATGATTTAAGTAATAGGTTAAAATGTGTTGATTAATACATCTGTTTGTCATCCAATCCGCCTAACCTGCAATTTTATATAAAAACCTAATATCATATAAGCAATAGTACATAATTTATGTCCGTGTTTTCGTACTCGGACAAGGTATGAAAGATGAGATGACTCGTAGTAAGGTTATTACAAATGTGTGCGTACGTGTGTATGTTCTATACTATACATTATGCCAGCCACTACCGAAAACTTGATCAACAAGTCTGATGTTTACTCAGTTCACAAAGCCAATCCTATTTGCCAACATTTCGTCATTTAATATTTTTGGAAGTCAGGTTTTCTTTTAATGATTTAAAATCGCTAGTTCCTTTAACTTTACTTATAACTCTGTGTTAACCTTGCATTTGTTTCAAGCCATGGTGCTAGCCTAGTGGAGTCCATGACTAGTCGTGCTAGTCACGGAGTCCATGACTAGTCCATACTAGGTTTAGTTGTAGTCATCACGCCTAGCAGTGCGTGTTGATGACCTCAGTTGATGTAAAGTCTTACAGGAAGACCATACTGCCGACGTTCTGTCCTCGTCGGTTCCTCCGACCTCCACATAGGGAGTATGAGTGTAGCTATTCTATGTCACATTACACGGCCTAGTTAAATAAATAGCTATTATCCAAATTATAAACTGGTACTTATGTTTATGGAAACTTACAATTATAGGTAATATGTATGATCAATGAATATTAAGTAGGGATACATTTTGCTTATGACATTACATATTTGCACGTTCTAAAGTTACAAGAAGCTTTGACGCAGTTTATACCTTTTGTCATTGATAAAAATGCAACACGGATGTAAGTTTTGCTATGTACGTGTAGTATTAAGTAGTTTAAAAACAACGTTGTGTGCATAACAACATCTACTTCTTGTTTCTTTTTGTCGTATGGTTGATTCGTGGTAAGCTTATGTTGTACTGATAAATAATAAAAAAAAATGTATGTTAATAATAATGTTCTTTATTGAGAGTTAAGAGGTTGAGGTTGAGAATTAAGTAGGTAATATTTGTAAGTTTATTTGCAATATAATTTTATAGGGTAGGATAGGGAAGACAATAAAAAAATGCGAATTTTTTATGTTTTATAATTAAATTTTTATCCAACAGACTTACAGTAGAAAATCACATAAAGTATTAAAGAGACCTATTAAATATTCATGTGAGTCTATATTACATATAGTTAGGTAGGTACTTATACTACAGACGGGATTATGACCCAGTACATTTTAAATTACAGGGACACATATTCAAAGCAGTATTGGTAATGACAAGATTACTTTTAAAAGTTGGCAATAATTTTAGTTACTCCGAATATGTCCGTGCAATCAGTTAATTGCAATTATTTTATAAACTAATTTGGAGCGCGTGAGGCGCGAGATCTCTTCTAATAATGACCGTCGCCCGTTGGGTCATTTAGCCAGGGGTAGTTGGCTGGGCACCTCACGCATGTTTGTAGATTGATGGTTTCTCCGGGAACTTCCTTTGATGTAAGCTTGCAAGAATGGGGTACCCAACAAGCTTGGACACCTTCGACGGAACACTTCTCCCTCCATGGTTCGAAGTTCTTGGCTTCAGAAACCGTACGCGGATTTTGGATCCATTGAATCACTTGGGTCATTGTTACGAAGTAAACGTCATTGTGAGTTTGAATGATTTCGTCGATCCAGTACAAGAAAGCCTCCAAAAATTCAGGGTTGTTCCTCAACCAAGCAGCGTGGAAGTATAGACCCAACGGAGCTCTGTTTTGATCATAATGCCGATCAAAGTTGTGGTTTAGGAAGTTGTAAAATTGGTCCCCAGTGAGAATGTTCGAACAAGAGTCAACCATAGCGCATCCAGGCAAGTATTCGTCATTGTTGGGATCTTCACGTCGATCTAATTCGTTCATTACCATTTCCCAAACAGCATGGCTTCTCGTGGGGCAGCTTTGTAAATTACCGTGGCAGCGGTGGGGCATGCTGAAGTACATAGTGTAAGGCCATAGAGGTGGGTTAGATAAAGGCGCTGTGATGGTACTGTCGTATAAGAAAGCTTGTTCCTCCATCATTGTGAATTGATTGTTACCACCGACTCTAAGATACGGAGCACGGACACCTACTACGCTGTTGTCAGTGATGTTTGAGAACTTCTCGATGATAACTCTCATGCCAGCCATTTCCTTACCCCAATCATCCACGGTAGCATTGCTCCAGAATCGCTCGTCATCATTATGTCTACAAGGAGAAAAATCAATTTACACAAGACTTACTCGTGAAAATAAAATGAAATATTATGAGATTTAATACTCAAAAGTTTTTAAGTTTAAAATTTCAATTAAAATTAAAGTTCAATTTAAAATAAAGTGTAAATGATAAATTCCGACAGTTAATTATTAACGCCTAATTGGTCCAGATTATAACCATTTGGTTACATTTTAATGTGAAACAGAAGTCAACAACTATCAATCATTGCCGAACAGTCCAAAATTGCACACTTACGTGATCGAATGTACTGCGATTTCGTGTCCCTTTCGGTGCGTTTCTTGCACGGCTGAGTAGTTTGTGTACTTGTGCGAAATAAAGAATGTAGCCTTGATATCGCAACCATTAGGATTTTTACGTTTTCCGTTGAAAATTTCTTTGTATAGTTCAATATTGTTGTTATTAATAGCATCATCGAAAGTGATCGTAATCATTTGTGGAACATCTTTAGCGGATAAATCTCCAGGGATCACGGTACCATCTTCTGAGCAGAAACAGTCGGGTAAGACGCACTGAGTTGGGTCGCAAGGTGGCGCCCTGTTGGGGTCGTTGTCAATATCTACGAAAAACAAAATACATTTAAAACATTTTCAGTTGGCAAGTTGGTAGTTTTTAAATAAATTAGCCTTGCAATATTGCAATTGTTGTTTCTAGTTAGTTATAATATTGTTATGATTTACACTCTGAAGATTACTGCCGTGTCTAATTTTGATGTAAGCTGTTAACGTTGGCGCGTCTATGCACGAACACACATGTCTCAAGTCGGTAGTTGGAACTAGTATGGGTACTTTCGCTTAATCAAATCGTTCAGAAAACTTGCTAGCTAGTGGGATTTCACTTTTGAATGCAGTACGTGGTGATAGATTAATAAAATAAACTTTGAATGTTCGCGTTCCGTGTAATATCCTATATGAATTGAGTAATCAATTAAATGGTAATTGAAATTGTATGCAACTGAAATTTAAATGATTACAAAACAGCTTTACCTAGTTGCTAGGCGTGTGTAGTGTGCTACACGCTATATGTTCAAACTGGCTACGCTGCATTAAATTGTAAAACATTCACAAAATTTCAAAATTGCTTACATTTGGCAGTTAATGTAAAAATAAGAATCGCTACAAAAAGTTTATTGTTGCCTTATCGTATCTTATCGAGTCAACAAATTATTTTCATCTTATAGTTATTTTTGTATGTCTGAACCACCCAAAGAGCTATGCAAGGTCTGTGTTTAAAAGTTACTCTGTATTCCAGGCACATAACTGCCATTCTCAGTTAAATTCATTAGGATTTCAAGTCGTGATTCGTATATCGAGAGGTAGGTACGTATTCACTGCGATGTTAGTCATTGCATACCGACTAGATGCATATGAGGTCAGCTACAGTTGAAATAAGTGTAAATTTGTTACATTTTACATTAATATAATGGCTCCTAAATTTCGATTTTGAAACTATAAGCCTTGCATTGTCAGTGTTAATAATATATATACTTACTTGGCAAGGTGGTTTAAGACGTAACATTGAGATGTTTTTAGGCTAAGTGATTGGCATACCAGGCAGGTCGTTCGTCATGCCTTGCAAGCCAGTATTTATTTTTAAATTATTGCGTTCAAGTTCAATTGCGTATTTTATTTACGATTAAAAGCCACGTGTCGCTAGAGGTCTTATTGCACAGTTAGAACGATCTCTTTATTAACTTGTCGACACTTACCGCAAGAGTTCTCGTCAGAACCATCGGCGCAATCCTTTTCACCGTTACAGAACAATCCACGTTCTATACAGTCTCCGCTTCCACAAGCCAGGAAACCATCTGAACAAATTGGCTCCTGGGTGTAGAGAAGAGGCTTAACTTTGCGTTCCTTGTTCTTCAATTTGCAGTTCTTCACTGCGTCTTTCCAGTCACAGGTTTGTTTTTCAATGTCAAAGAATAAACCAGCCGGGCAACGAATAGCCTGAATACCCTGTTGTACAAAATATTTGCTTTAGTTATCATCACTTTCAGTTGATCAGAATGTTATTTCCTGGGAGTAAATAATTTTCGAAGCAACATTTCGCTTACAAGTAATAAAGGCCTATGACAAAATTTCAATGTAAACAAGTTCTCTAAAATAGTGTGCCATTGATTATATAACTGACGTTGGATACTGGAGTATCTAGTAAAATATTTGGAATTTAGCAAGCTCAAGATTATGTTAAGCAATATTATGTATAGGACCGGATAGATTAATCTAAATATTAACGCGAACGGCCATGTGCCAGCGGCATACATATTTACATCAAATTAATTTTAAGTGCTTATAGCTTTTTAATCGAATAAATTGTGCTTCATTCGTATAATATTCATAATTGGTAAAAACAGTTTCAAGACCCTCATTCGTACATTCACATTGATATCAATGCGGTATCGTGCGAGAAAGGATATGTTTGTAAAAGTAGTAATCGCCTATTGCACTGACCGAGGCGGTGCACTGGATGACGTCGCGACAGTTGTCGCCCTCGCCGGTGACCAGCCGGAACCACTCGCCGGCGTCCTTGTCCTTGCATAACTCTAGCTCCAGGCTGTCGTCTTTCTTGACTGCGTCATCCGCTTGCCGCCGCCATCGGTGCCCATCGGCACCTGCTGAAAATTAAGCAATATTTTAAATCTAAACTTATTAAAACCATCAAGTAAGAGGTACCGGATTAATTCAGATACGATTTCCAAAAAAACAGACTTTCACTTGTAATAACATAATTTCTCCGCAATCGAAACGATCAATCAGAAGGTATATGAATTTAAAGATAGGCGAACAACTTGTCAAGCGAGCGGAGGCCCGGGCAAAAAACGAATACTACTTCCTATAAACGTAACCTTGCCACTTTCAAAAGGGAGATAGTTTGAATGTTGATTGTTCCGGAAATAAGCATAGTTAGCGACTCTGGTGTCGCGGAATCACTACTTCCTATAACTAACCAAACACCAATTTGCTTTGCAAAGTAATAAATTTATTCTTGTAACGTAACATTTGATTATATATTTGCCGATGGTTTACAGCTTTTTTATCATTAGAAGTAAAATGTCACTTGGAAGCGTAAATGTCAAAGGTGGAGTGAGCGCACGTGACATTTGACTGGCTCCGAAATGTCAGCGCTTAAGCAAGCGACAAGGACGACTCTTTCTAAGTTCGTCTGTCTATATTCCAAATCGTTACATTATGCATGCTATTTGATGCTTTTGTGTCGGTGTGCTGTTGAAATTATTATAATTTGAAAAGGTCACGGAATAGTTGTTTTCCTTGACCGCCAATTATGATTCAGGAAATCTTAACGATATGCCTATTAAGCTATTAGTGAGCCAGATCCAAATTTAAGTAGTGAATATTTCTTTTTATATTTCTGTTTTTTGTGTAATCTCGGAGAATTTTGTGTAATTCCCAATACTACTTTAAATGCATTGGTCCCGTGTGAGATACTGTTTTTTTGCCAATTATGAGCTGACACGCTTTAGTAATGTTTGTTAACAGGCAATAAGAAATAGATGTGGGTTGTGTGCGTGAGTACAGTGCACGTAACACAAGGAAACCAAGCTCTCGCAATATTATCTAACGGCGTGCTTGTGAGAGGCTCCGCCTGCCACCCGCACGCCATACGCGAGCGTGTTAATATTATATCATTGTTCTCTTATCTCTTTATTGCTTGTTGATATTGCAAAACGTCGTTCCGTTCAAATGACACCGCCTTTGATTGTTACAAGGCGTGATTTATGTAGATACATGTTATTACCATTACACCCAAAGCCGCATATATCTAAGCAAATTTAAATGTCATAACCGAGTCTGTGTTTCCATTTCTTGGATAAAATTTACTATTTATCCTAATATTCACAATTATACTACAGCTATTACCGTAATATTATTGGTATTATAATATCCAATAGGCATAGGTACTTAATAAATTATTACCTTCAACACATATTCTTAATTAAAATAATAATAGTTACTCGTGTATTCTACGTTTTCAAATAATATTATCAAAAAACTTTCAATAATAGGTACAACGTTTCAACAGTGCAACTTTAAATAAGTTGACCTCTATGACCCGGATCCATCATTGTATATTTTAATGAATAATCGCTTTCTACACTCGTAGCCCCAAACTAGGATTTTCTCCTGTGTCGTGGGTGCCATGGACACACAAAGACGAATACAGAAACACCCAGACCCAAAACAGAAATCTAAACTCATCATCCAGATTTCTGTCTGGCCGGGGATCAACCCGGGACCCACTGCGTGTTTATTATTACAATGTCTATTAGCTGTGTATTTTAGATTTAAGATAATTATGCAACAGGCAGATTATAAAATTTATATGACAATTGCCATATATAGGCATTATCAATTTGTAACATGTATGTATGTAATAACTACAAGCATTACCTATACACATTATAAACACTAAATTAAAAAAATCATAATCCTACTAATATTATAAATGTGAATGTTACGCTTTTACGCCAAAACTATTCAACCGATTATTATGAAATTTTGTACACATATTTTTAGAGGTACTAGTAAAAACATAGGATACTTTTTATTTAAAAAAAATAATTTATTAATAAAAGTATATTATAGCTGTCATGGTTGTTTGTCAAAAGATTTGAAAACGCAAGCGAAGCCGCGAGTAAAAGCTACTATAAAATATTTCATGCAGATAGTCCCGCCGATATAGTTTTCATGTATTGTAAAGAAAAACGTAGCGGAAGCTACGAAGTCGCGCGTTGATGTCTTTTGTATGTGACTTTTAATACAAATATTGTTTTATTATCTGACTTCAAAAGGAGGTTCTCTATTTGACTGTATTTTTATCTTTTCTTTTACACAAACTGCCATCAGCAAAATTTATTTTTTAGCTTTAAACAGTGTCATTATATTCTGATGGATTTGGGGAAAGAGGCTATGCTAAATTCTAAATTAGTCATAGTACCAAGCTTCCGTTTTTGGATATAAATCCTATAACCCGATCTAGGGGATGGCAAATCGGGGAATTATCCAGAGCGGCTAAAATGAGGTCGGTAAAATTCAGGGTTAACAAAAAAATTATAACTCATTGGTTCCCTTACTTTTCGTCGACCACTTCGAGGATATTTCTTCTCGTAGAATTGTGTCTTTCTGTCACAGACTTGTCAGGTGTCAATGTTACGGGTGGCAAAGATTTTTGCCTAGAGCTGTAAAATGAGACCAGAATCTAGAACTTGATCTATATTACACTCCATCGAATAGCTTATCAGATGTCCATGGGTGGTTTGGGTGGTTACTTTTTTCGAGTCTGAGCACACAAAGGAGCACTTTTTTATAGTATGGAGTAGCAAACGAGCATGCAGTCCATCTGATGGTAAATGGCTACTGCCGCCCATGGATATCTATAATCAACCCCAGGTAAAATCAAAGTCTCAGATAAGCAACAGATGCGTTGCTACCCGTGTGGACTAAGATGGAATGCCTCGGAAAAGTTTGTCTCCCTTACCACACCTTCAGACCAGGAC
>DWPF01000285.1:0-12359 GCA_018251575.1 Cecropterus bathyllus | reverse complement strand
GATAGCAATCTATTCGAAGCTCACAATTAATGTTCTATATAACACTTAAACTGTTAACAATTAACAAATAAACATTTATCTTACATGTAATGGTTACTGTTTTACTTTTATTACATTGCTCGCAAATCTGACTGATTTCAAGCTGATCGTAAAATCCAAAGCAGTTAAGTACAAAAAGGGCGGTTCAATGAAAACAAAGTTTATAATTCCTTCCACCCAAAGTTGGGCAATGAGCATCGATCAAGATCAATTTGTTTCGGCGGCCCTTTGTAACCAATACGACGAAGGATTCACATACCCGATAAATGATTTAAAACAGCAATGCATTTTTTTACCTAGTCTCGATGAAAGAAATTTATTCAGCACGTGATTACCGTCACTGCCAATTAGCTAAGAATTCAACACGCCTGCGCAACAATCTAAAATTAACTGCAGCCTATGTATCAAAATACCTACGCGTAACTCGCACATCTCTCAATAGTATGCCAAACACCTTCCAGATTCTGAAAATAGCGAGATGCTCATTCATATTCAACCACAAATCTATACATTATAGTTCAGTTAATAATACTATTATGTGTGTATGTATACTTCTTGTAATAACACCATACCTAGCCTTCTTCATACGTCTACCTACCTTTTAGTACGTGATACATACCGTGTACTGCAATTGCAGTTTCTGTGTAATACTTACCAGGTGTTCCACGCGTTCGTTTTCTATTTAGTTTCTATTTTACTCTTACCATAATTTAACAATGTTACAAGATCATTTACATGCGCATAAATGTAGACATTCCGTCTCAAGCTGCACATGCTTTACCGAACGGTGAGGGTACCTAACATAAAAAGGCATATTCCAAGAATTATCTCAAAAGAAATGCCGGAGTCGACCGCATGCATTCAAGATCCCAAATATTTTGAACGGAACGTAAGTGATTATTCGGATGTGGTACCACTTTTACAAAAAGTGCACCAGGATACAGAACACATTTTTTTAGTCAGCTACACATTTCGGTCGGCAAAAAGAAAAAATCTTCAGATAAAACTATAAAAAGACGCAGGTCGGACCAAGTTTACCTAAGGAAGGACCCTTGTAAATCATCTGCAGCCTCGATGAATAGAGACGAGTTGAGCGTTGTTGACTCGCGTGTTTATTGGTTGTCGACGCTCTAAGTATCTGTTAAGCTATTTATGAGAATACTTAAGTGGTGCTATGAAAGTAACAAATAAGCGATCGTTAACAAACACAATTTACTATTCGTATTTTAAAAACTATAATTTTTGATGATTGTAATTACCACTAAAAATAAAAACAAATGAATGAAATAAAATAAATTATTGACTTAATCCTTAAAGCTGCCTCAATTGTAACGAATTATTTTCATTAGTGCGTAACGGTAACCATAATTTCTACACGAGCAGGCTCTAACCAAATTCATAAATATTATACATAGTCGTAATGATTGCACGTACAACTTTGCACACCAATATGGTTCACAACTATAGAGAAAAAGCAACAATAGGTGGTCCGTGCGAGTGTTTGTCGGGCATTTGTCGAACGGGAATTATTAGGAAGGGCTCCGGGAAGGCTCGGGAATTCGCCCTAAAAGCAGTTCACATGAAGCGTCTCCCACTCCGGCGCCATACAAAAAATCGAACACATCCCGAGAGAAACACAGGGGTAACAACGCGTCACGATACGTTCATATTGATTTTCTTTTTTGTATTGTTCGTAAAATAATAAAATCTCGACGTGTATTAAAAAAGATCTTGCGTCAATAAAATTTGGGTTGAATATTGAGGCTGTGTTTATTAATAATCGAAGCGTTAACGTGTGGAATGTAAAATGTTCAACTCCGCAAGGCCACTTGCAATAGAATAGAAACTACTCATATCGTGAGTGAAATAGAATTGACTGTTTTCGTATTTCAATATAATTGTGATGAAACTGTGAATTAAATCTTTTCATTTAAAGTAAAGATTTTGCAGTAGCTACTTTTTGTTTTATTGCAATCAATGACACGAATTATGAAACGGACCGTTTACAAACCTCTCATTTACCAAATTTTACTACCAAATTCTAAGGAAATACTGTCTGTCTGACAATAATTTTCGGCTATTGAGGTAATTTAAAACGGTTACTGTGTCTACCTTTTTGAAAATGGGATGAGTTTAAAGGGTTTTATCGCTATTGTTTCAGCGGCTATGGGTGCGCCGGCGGTACGGGCGCGATGAGCGGCGGGGGCGAGAACGCGCAGTTCGGCGCCACCGCCGCGATGGGCGCCGCGGCCACTACGGCCGCGATGCAGGACTCGCAGCCATTCTCACAGGTTCGTATGGAGAGTAAACTCTGTAAGTTCAGATCTACACACACATATGGCACTTCATAGTGTCATAGACTTGGTTGTATAAAACTTCAAGTGTTTCGTTTTTGTTTGCAGATGCAGAATAATATGACTATGGGTAACCCCCAATATAGCGCAATGAATGGCTATGGCCAGCAGCGCAGTCATAACCCCGCCATGACTGGCATGGGGATGGGCGGCAATGGCGGAATGAATGGCATGACCAATATGGGTCAAATGGGAAATGCTGCAATGAATGGCATGAATCCTATGGCGCAGATGGCCAATATGGGAATGCACGCCAATATGATGTCGTCTCAAATGGGACCTGGGCAAATGGGAGGTTCGGCGAAAATAGGTCCAGGATACCAAAGGCGGCATACGCCTTATCCCTCAGGGACAATGCTTATGGGCACGCGAAAGGCTCAATATATGGGTGGTCAACCAAGCTTCGGCCCCGGTCAGTACCCTGCTGGGTATGGTGGTCGACCGGGTTTCCAAGGTCAATATCCCCCTCAGCAGCCTTTAGGTCCATCTGGGAATTTTGGTGCGGCGATGCGAGGCAACATGCGTCAAACAACGCCACCATATTCCAATCAGGGACAGTATTTCAACGGTGGGGTTCCAACCCAGTTTCCGCAACACCAGGCCGGTAACGGACAATATGGAGGCCAGTACAGCGGACAGTTCGCGCAAGAAGTTGCGATGAGGACTAGTATGAGCTATCAACACAGTCCTGTGCCAGGAAACCCAACGCCGCCTTTGACGCCAGCCAGCAGCATGCCTCCTTACATAAGCCCAAATGCTGAAGTAAAACCCCACTTTAATGAGCTCAAACCCCCAATGGGAATACAAAGTAAGCATTTTTTTCTTCAAATACAATACAATGCATATCCCATACATGTCATCCGTAAGTTCATTTTTAACAAGACTTATTTTATCTTTCGCAGACGATGAGCTTCGGTTAACATTCCCTGTAAGAGATGGTATAATTCTACCACCATTTAGACTAGAACACAATTTAGCAGTTAGCAATCACGTATTCCAATTGAAACCTACAGTCCATTCTACATTGATATGGAGGTAAATATTTTTGTTACTTATCATATAACAATATAGCACTCGCGGTAACTGAATAAATAGCTAATATTTTGTTTTATTTCAATTGTAGATCGGATCTTGAGTTACAACTGAAATGCTTCCATCACGAGGATCGGCAAATGAACACTAACTGGCCTGCGAGTGTCCAAGTGTCAGTCAATGCAACACCATTAATCATAGATAGAGGTGAAAACAAAACATCCCACAAACCATTGTACCTGAAAGATGTGTGCCAAGCTGGCAGAAATACGATACAAATAACAGTCTCTGCCTGCTGTTGCGTAAGTTACCTTCATTGTGTTTATAACGATAAATTCAATAGAAAGGCTATAAGTTCTTCTAACAACAATAAGCATTACTTAACGTGACTTATTTTCCTTTTCAGTCGCATCTATTTGTCTTACAATTAGTGCATAGGCCGAGTGTTCGAAGTGTACTGCAAGGATTATTAAGGAAGCGATTACTTACCGCCGATCATTGCATCGCCAAGATCAAGATGAACTTCAATCAGACAACAGCCAACAACACGGGCACGAATACCTCCAATGATAGGGACAGTATTGAACAGACAGCTCTAAAAGTTTCACTAAAATGTCCCATAACATTCAAGAAAATAACATTACCAGCGCGTGGACATGAATGTAAACACATACAGTGTTTTGACTTAGAATCTTACTTACAACTTAACTGTGAACGAGGTTCGTGGCGATGTCCAGTTTGCAAGTAAGTAAAGATGCATAATTTCTGTAATCTATATTTTTTTGCGACGCGACGCGAGAAATTCAGTCGTAATTCCAATAACACCATTAATTATATTCCTTTGCTTACTTTCAGCAAACCAGCTCAATTAGAAGGTCTGGAAGTTGACCAATACATGTGGGGTATACTGAACACAATGACCAATTCTGATGTCGACGAAGTAACCATCGACAGTGGAGCTAACTGGAAGGCAGCCAAGAGTCCTGCTAATACTGGCATTAAGGTACGTAATATAGTAACCAATTTTTACTTACGAAGTCTGTACAAAAACATATCTGAACCTAAATTAATAAAAGAAATATCTCAACCTTAATGAAACAAAAATATTTAACCTATATTTCTCCGCAGCAAGAAGATGACAGTAATGATTCCGGTATTGGAAAGAGAGGTAAAGCAGTGTCGCCTGGATCGATGAACATGCCTACCATGAACAACTGGGACATGAATCAAGCATTGTCACCTTACCTGCCTCCGGACATGAATACGATTGCCAGTGGGTCAATGATCTCCTCATATAACCAAGGGACTCAGAACAGAAACTCAAGTTCTGGTAACCAGAATTATGACTTCGGTATGAACAATGGTCCTGGAAGCAACGAGTATGCTGGAAACGGTCCATTGTCACACTTGAATGATAGTGTCAACTCCTTAGACCCACTCAACGCCATGGAGAAAAGTCTAAATGAGCAAGTAAGTACAGTTCAAACAAATATTTTGTTTGTCGATATAGATCAAAACTGATCTATAATTTGGCTATTTGAATTACATCTATATGTGGTGCTTTTATAACGCTGCTTTTATAACGAAACAATAGTATGTAATAAAATAGTAGGTAGATTGCTTATGTAATAAAAATATGTTCGACCGAACCCAATCGGTTCTTCGATACAGTTTTTTTTATGTAACCAACCAAATATTAACAAGAAAGTTGTTACTTACAGATGCCGCACACGCCACACACGCCGCACACGCCGGGCTCAGCGCACACGCCCGGCGGCGGCGGAGCCACGCCCGGCTCCAGTCACACCCCGGGCCCGCCGTCTGTCGGCCACCACTCCTTGACCGACGTCGACATCCCCCCTGACCTCAACTTCGACCCGGCGGCTGTTATTGATGGCGAAGGAACAGATAATTTGAACGTGAGTACCAATTTCACGAATTTACCTTTGTTTAACTCTATTTATAACATGACAAACAAAACAGATTAAAAGCTACGATAATCAAAATATTATTAAATTGCAAGACATCGTACACATTTTGGTAAAAAGGGTTTTTATAAAAACCTAAAAGAAAAACAAAGTAACAAATTATGTATTTACACATTTTTAAAGAGTAGATAACATCATAAGATATTTTTACTAGATAACATCATTACTGCTTCTTTGACGTCAAAACTTATATTTATCGGATTTCAATAACATTTTGTGACAAATGACATTGCGACGCATTGCGAAGCATTGTCAGGCTTCAGTCAAATAAAGAATCGTGTATGGTATATGATTGGGATATGGTTGGTAAAGCCATGATGGCTGTATACATTAAACCAGAGTGCAAAGAAACTATTCGACGAGAGATGCCTCATCTCTGGCCATATTGTTGAATAATAATAACCTAACTGAAATATGTGGTCGCCTTATTTTGACTACGACATTAACAAATTTAAATATATTTATTTGGAATTTGCTTGTTTACAGTTGCTGCCTGAGACCAACGTAGACCCAATGGAGCTGCTATCGTACTTGGATGCGCCCGCGCTGGGAGAATTACTGGCGACGCCGCCATCGTCGTCATCCTCTGCGGGTTCGCATCCTCCTCGCGCACCTTCTTCCGATGATCTTCTAGCACTCTTCGAGTGAACACCTCGTTGACTACTAGGGTTCAGGCAAAGAATTGACGACTTACAACAGAATATTAGTATCTTCCGATAATTATCTCGCATTCTACAACCTATTTCGTCCAAGACGATGTTAAATGCAAGAGCAATCGTGAGCACAAAAAGGAAGTACGGATCTGATGTCGTCATTCGTCAGTTCTAACACCTAGTATGACGTGATAGATTCAGCTCTTATTCGAGTTAAAGAGACTCGATATTGTGATACTAGATTTTAGTTCCTTCTCCATAGTGGAAACGTTGAAGGTTGCAGTATAGAATTCTATAGCAGCCCTGCTAGATGAATCTCTATAATTTTGCAAGGGCCAAGCGGCTTGATAGTATCAGATTTATCTGCAACGTTCAAAGTGATCACACTCAGAAGCGTCGATTGTTGAAACAAATGGCGTTGGAGAATATTTAGCACGTACGTTATTTGTATTAGGTAAAAGTATTTAGGCGAGGCGTGCGCCGCGCCGGCCATAGACACTGCGGTGTTGTGCATGTATAGTTCCTCGCAATGCCACGACCATGGTGGCGCTACTGAACTCCTTATATTCTAAACTCTAGCATAAACTGTAACACAAATTTAAATTAATATTTCAACTTCTTATTCAATTCTATTATCTATTCAAATTTTCTTGATTTGTGTCCATATTTGTGAGTAACTCATGAAATGTAAATAATGCGGAATAATTTTTTGTGCTAGTTGTTTTGATACTGTAGGTGGGAGGCACGCCGCGTGTAAATATAGGCTAGGCGCGGCGCGGCTGCCCGTTGAGAGGCATTGTGAATCTTATAGTTCCTATTCGATGCGAGCGAACTATAATGTTCAATTGCCGTCAATTGTAAAATATTCCTTGACATTTTCACATATTCTGCATTTTTAAATGATAAGATATAATAGGACTCGTGAGTAAAGCGCTACTCGCTTATTGGGTGATATATTCTAAATGAGTTGTTTAAAACCAACAAATAAATGGTAACATATAAGTTACAAAACTATATTGTAAATGTGAGTGCAAAAATGAACTCTGTTAAATTATTTTGCGTTATGTGAATCGAAGAATGATAGAAATATATTTTAATTTCTATATAAAGAGTAATGAACTGTATTATTTGTAAATATGAATTTAGTTAAGAATATTATATTACCTAGTTATATTTAGGAGAACATGGCAGATACTTATATGACGGCCAGTTTTAGTGTAGTGTTACTAAATTAAAAGAAATCTACACATGGTTTTACATGTACATACAAATACCACATTATACAAAATTACCGCGTTCAGAGTACAGATGCCCTTTTGGCAAAATGGGAAACCGTTGTGATAGTTCCTTAACCATATTATTTAATAACTTGTTTTTATATTTTATTTACACTTATTACTTTCAAAAATTAATATTGAATAGAGTTATGAATACACAATAATAAAATAAAATTTTTAGAAGATAATTTTATAATAGATACATTTATACATTACATTTTATAGAAAGCCATTTCTATTACTTCTCAGTTTATGTTAAAACATATTTATTTTTATATGTAATTGTCAATTACACTCATTGGTTACATTCGAATCCAAACCATAGCTTGGGTAATAGACCTTCATATTTACTCATAGAGATCTGAGACTCCTTATTTTTAACACTTGGTTTCCAATGACTAATTCTGTGCTCTGAAACGCTCCTTCATTCGAAAGTGCAAACACTAAATTAATACACTTAATTAATATATATATTAGTAAAATTTTCAATTTATGCTCATCTAAATTTTAGTAAGTACTTTATAATATATGGGCTACTAACTTCCAGTTACAAGTTTATATAATTCTGCCAGTTAAACCATAAAAGTATTTATCATATCAGGATTTTTATTTACTTTTCATTTCTTTTTTTTATGATTTACTTATCACTTTAAACATTAAACTACTTAGCTCTACAAAACACAGCTCTAAAAATTGGGATGAGCATTTAATTGACAAAATTCTTATTTCACATATTTTCAAATGTTTGATTTTTTAGTAAAATAAAATTGCAACCTGTGTTTGGATAGTTTTTTGGAAATTTATTTGCTACTATAATTTAATATTACTTAATAATATATATGATAAACATATATATATAGGATGCAGGTATTTCTTATTTATGGAAATCTCTAAATGGAATTAAGTTCCCATAAAATTTTCAACCATTACTCCATTATTCATTTACATATAAAATTTACAGTGATAACTTACTGATAAAATTTTAAATAACAGTTATTGAAATATCTCTAAATAGAGTTGTATGTAAAACTGTCGATCTTTCCACTATTATGTGTAAAAATTGGTGATTTGCGCGCATCTTTACTTCATGCTATGAATATGGACGCCTTTAGAGTTAGTCATCTATTATGAAAACAATAAAATTAGTATTATATAAAGCTGTGGTCAATTATTCAGTCAAAATGGAGATCGCGATGAATATAACTATGATGTACTTACTATGAAGATGTTAAGTAAGAAACCCAAGTTTTCACAATTGATGCTTACTTGATCACAGCTTTTAACATTAAATAAAAAATATACTTTTAAGGGACCTTCAATTCCAGTTAGCTAGTTCTATTTATTGTAGTGAATAATTCTGTTGGATGGACCACACAACAATTTTTGTGAGACCAAATAGAACTTTTTTACATTATTACCTAACTTTAGGTAAATACTAATTTTGTTTGTATAAAATGGAAAATATCAAAAAATGTATAGCATATCACGATAATCCGAATTCAAAATATATGTTGAGTGATCCATCCAGATGAGTAAATTATTACAATATATTTTGTTGAATACTATAATGAACTGCTGTGGAGTATAGTAGATTTTATGCTCGTACAAATATAAGATTTGCACAGCATTTGGAAATAGGTGAAAAAAGAATTCTAAATAGGTTACTTGCAGACCATGACTCCAGTTCATGAAAAGCCAAACTGTAACTATAGCATAAACTCTTGAATTTATTGTCAATATTTTAGAATCTGGTTAATACCCACTGAAATTCATTTTGAAATGTGTAAAAGGCAAAAAAACATAACATTTTTATGTTATTGAAAATAAAATGAATCTAAAAATTATTACAACTTTTTTATTTCATCAGGCAATCCATATCAAATTTGTTATGAGCTTATTTTATTTATTATATCACTTAAGTTAATATAGTAAATAATTAACACACATACTAGCAACCCGCCTCTGCTTCGAGCACTTCAGTGTATCCATTCTGAATAATGTCTATAAAAATCTTTAGCATTTAACACACTTTCCGTTAGTATACCTGGTATAGAGATCCATTTCATAATAATAACAAAACCATAGACAGCAGACAGCAACTCTGTTTTATATACTATTTAAATATTGAAGACTTAATTCAAATGTCTTCTAAAATTCTATTGGACTATCATTGCTTACAAATTATAGTACTAGAATTATTATACTTAGATAAACAAAATTTTGTTATTAAGAATAAATATACAAAATCTTTAAAACATATTATACAATACATCTGCATACAGCATTACTATTCAGCCTCTTCTTAATCTATGGTATTCTGGTATCAATATTTATATGCTCTTGTAATAGTTTCAAATTTCTTCAGGTTGCTCTGAATTGCTAACATATACAATTTGTATAGATGCTTAATAACAAATAAAAAAAAACTTTGTCATAAACGAAAGGAATCATCAACCCACTGTTATACCTCTGCTGGGCCCATTTTTCCACTCAAAATACGAGGGGTTTATGTCACAGTCTCTATAAATGGCCGTGCAATTTGGTAGACTTTACACACCTTATAAAAGAACTTGCAGGCATTTTGCTTTCAAAATGATTTGCTTTATTGTAATAGCAATTATAAAAAATATAGGAGAAAAATATTTACATCACTTTGAAGAATCGGAGCAGATCATCTGTCTCAGAGCCAAAATTCCGACCACTAAGCTATCACTGTTTAGATTATAGTAGGTACACATCAGGGATGTTATGGAGCTCTGTAACTTTAACCGAAACTTTTGGATATCCAAAATAAAAATTTATCCTTAACCATAACAATGGTGTACATGAAAAATTCAGGATACTACATAAAACTTCCGATATATTTTGAAACATGTTTATTTAATTTTATTAAATAACACATAAAATAGCTTTAATAATTTAACTGATATGACTGATTGTAATAGAAAATAATCACAAATTATTACCTATTTGTAGTTTATGCTTTAAATTCCTTGAAATATAATATCTGTTATCACAACTTATCTGAAACTAACGGATAATCCAAAATAATTGCATATCCGTACTTGTATACTGTACTGTTTCATATATCCAGATCCCAAATTTCATATCCATAACTTTTAGTCTAAATTTTTAGTCTCTTACATTGGAAACCTGAAATACAGAGACACAGACAGCATTCACCTGATTTTTCAAGAACTATTACATGAAAATGTTTAAGGAAATAAATAAAACTTAAAGAATCCTAACAAGGATATCGAGAACACATTTACTTATCTATTTCTTTAGTGGTATATCTTAGGTAGATTAGATCCACATGGTGGACTAAGGTAAAAATTATTCTCGTATATAAAAAAATCTATGCCCAGTACTGGGATAATATTGGGTGGTTGATGTTGTTTGTATATTTAATCAATATAGATATTTAAATATGCTAGTAGGATTTCGAATTCGTCCTATTTATACAGTTACCTCACTCACACTCACTTTATAAAAATACATACATCTTACATCTTATAGTAAAAATAACGAATAACTTTGTTATTTATGCACTGCTTAAATTTGAGTACTATTATTTACATCACTTAAATTAGGTGAATAAAAAAGGGATGAAATATCTGATAATATTCACATAGAAAGGCTTATAAAAATACTTACTTTGATTATCTCTCAAAATCAAATAAAAATTTAAAGTACATTTTTAAAGAACTAATTGCCATACGTTAAATTGGGGTGAATTGGAATTGGGGTAGCATGTCGATCTGAAATCGATAAATCGATATATCGATATATAATCTTTTATAGTAAAATAATCGATTTTTTAGATCGATTCCGAACACTGCATCGATTCGGTGAATCGATCTATAAACCTCTAGAATCGGATCGATTCTAATTTTCAGTCAATAAATTACAATATGCAATGTTTATTCACACATGTCAAGCATTTATTACCCAAATTAACTTATATCTATTACGAACTTTATAACAATAAATTATTTTGTGAAAAACATGAGAGTAAACTTTACAACGGATTCAGGGCCTCTTATGAGGATCCGCGACGTGAGCTCATTTAGAAACCTTAAACTAAATTACAAAAAATATTTTACTATGTAAAAAAGTAAGTTTATCTTAAAGTATTAAAAGTATCCCAGCGCACGAAGATGTCAATCTGACAACTTCAATGTTATGTCAAAAGTTTAAAGTTAAACACAATAAAACAAGTTTATTATATTATTGCTTACTTTAATCCAATTTTTAAGTAGTTGTTATACTATTATTAATTTCTAAATATTTATAAATGGAAAGAATTCCAATAAAGACCACCGAGATCACTAAAACTTCGACACAGATAAAACAACTAACGACGGCAAATTGTCTACGACCCATTTGACTACTTAGTGCAATTTTATATTTTAGGGTTCCAGCAAAGTTTGGGTCGGACTCGCGCATGAAGGGTTCCGTACCATTATCTATAAAAAATGGCAAAATATCACGTTAGTTGTAGGGGCCTCCTTAAATATTTATTTTATTTTACTTTTAGTATCGGTTATAGCGGCAACAGTAATATATCACCTGTGAAAATGAGAAATTTCAAGTGTCTAGCTATCACATTTAATGAAATACAGCCGATACTGCGACAGACAGACGGATAGCGCCGTTTTAGTAATAGGGACGCTTAGGGTACGAAACCCCAAAAACGGCAATCAAATCACGTGGGATTCCCCTTAAATATTAAAATTCCCCTTATCCCTTTAAATATTACTTTATTTTTAATTAACTTAATAAGCTGTTATAGCAACATAAATTGTCTAGCTACCACGGTTCATGAGATACAGCCTGGTCGGTGACAGACGGACGGCGAAATCTTAGTAGGTAATAGGTAATCGTACTGAACATTCAGTTCTTATTAAACGTTATTTTGTCACATTCACTCACTTACTTTTCATATTACGAGATTATAAACAATCAAATTTTAATAAAAATATTTTTTTCTTTTAATATTCTTATATGTTAACC
>DWPF01000284.1:0-12360 GCA_018251575.1 Cecropterus bathyllus | reverse complement strand
GAAAAAATATTGTAACTGACAATTTGTAAGTGCCACCGTAGGCCTATGCAAAATAAAGATATTTCATTTCATTTCAAGATCTAAGCCTTAAAAAGTGCGGAAGTCGAAGGATTTCTTTTAAAAATAAGCTCATGTCTGGTCAGATCATAACCATGCAGTGTTATTTGTAAATAAACAATATGATATACGGGTGCATTACGCAAAATATTTACATTACAACAACACGGTCAGACGGCCACAGTGAATATAGGCGTCGCGGAGTTTTGTTGAAAGTAAAATATCGCTACGATAAAACACGATACAGAGCAGATTGGTTTCGACCTCTTTTATAAGTGGTTTTATTTCTTCTTTTATCAAAACTTGTACCATCGGATGCATATTATGCATCTATCTATATTATGTTGGTATCTGTACTTACTTATTGTCGTATGGTGTCTATGGGGCCAGTATAGCACAACTGCCTCCAGTAGGTCGCGTAAAGTATAAACGTGGTAGAAACATTTATGATCCAACGCCGAAGACATCTTACCTACTTCTGTTAGTAACATCAGTGTCAAAACACTGGTGTTCTGGTTTGAAAGATGTAGTAAGTAAAGGATATTTCTTCGAGGCTTTCCAACTCACTCCTTAGGGGTAGCAACGCATCTATAACCAACCTCAGGTACGAGTAAGAACTTAATTTGTTTGCTACTTCTATATTAAATAAAAAAATGACAAAAGACAAATAATTATAGAATGAAGCACAAATGAGCAACTTTTATAAAAACTATTTTCACAAAGTCTTATTTGGTGACGATTGGTTACAAATAAAATGAATCGTCAAAATTACAAATCAACACACAAATTATCATGTTACTCCTAAGTTGTGTACGAGGTCTAAACTGCATCTCATCGAATGGAAATCAAGTCATTTACATAGCAACATTATGATTTATGAACATTTAAAGCACGTCAGATGAACGCAAATCAAGCTTCGCCCTAAATTCTGAGTTAGACGCAAATGAGAATTACATTTCTAGTTAGAACTCTTGTAGGTCAAATTAGCTTTTACACGTTGTATGCCTACGAGGAAACCTTCAGTTATGTGCTCAAAATGTCATAGGCTGTTGAGACAGACGTTCTTAGTTACGGAGGATATGTTTCTATAGATGTAGGAAAGGCATTCATTTCACCTGATACAATAACTACAAATGGATCAAAAAGCTTACGGGGATAATTATTAATTGCATCAGATAGTTTTGGCGATTTGTCTCCCTGCACAATTTCACACGAGACTGTTAAAAATTAATATATAAATATGTTTTAAGTAATTTAATCCAGTTTCCCTGCATTTTTACGAGCTATTTTGTCAGATCAACGTAAGATGAGATTTGACTTGATCCGATCCTTAAATGTCTCATGTTTTTAATGGATACCCTCTCATACTGATCACAGTTGCTATTGCCAAGAACAATCAACAAAACCTTATAACAGGATAGTAGTGCCACTGCAGTCGAACCGATAAAAGTGCCCATATGAATGAGAAAGTGAAGGAGAGTTAAGGAGTACACGACACGGCACTAATGACAGTAGATCTGTTCCATATTTGTTCTTAACTTTGTAACTTTATATAAACACGAACATGGCCCCAAACGGGGTTACTTATCGTGTCCATATTGTTTTAACAGGTGTGACACCTGCGTAAGTGAGTTGTATTTGTTTGGACCAACTACACCGTCGCGTCTGCAGACTTATTATCTGATTACGAGCTCCGTTCACTTTGACAGGTGATTCGCTTGCCGACTCGCTTGCACGCCTATTAATACCTATCGCTGTCCCTTTCTCTAATTTCTTCGAAAATAACCGTCATTTGATTAGTATACTGAGTGGAGTCCATTTATACTCATAGTACCTATTTTATATTATTTATACAGAAAATCTTAGCCATTTGCGTTCACTGTATTGAAATTCTTACTTGATTCACGTTAACTTTGGTCAAATAGTTCCTCAATATATTGAAAATTCAATCATAGTATTGAAAAAGGTGCTCAGAATATCTAAATAAATATTTACTTTCAGGTTAAATGAAATTTACTTTCAGTTACATTACGTGGCGAATATTTGATTGGAATGGAAAAGTAAGAATATGTTAACAATATACGTAGACGTTTGAATATGATAAAAATAATTCGCTGAATATATAACCAGTTTAACAGGTTTTTCGCAATTTCGTGCGACTAAGTAAAGAACATGGTACTTGTTTTAAATATATGTAAGTAATATATATTTATCAACCGGTATATACAGGTAATTATTATTTTAGTTGATAATAATACACATAATTTTGTTAACCGTTTTTACTTCACTTTAATTGACGTCGTAATATTTTCTCTACACACCTTTTACCTACTTCTCTTGACGCGATATGAAAATTGGTTGATACTCATTCATTCATCATTTTATGAATAATCAATCGATACTATTTATTTCGAATGCAACAAAAATTGTTGAAAAATCGGAAAAGTATTCAAATAACCAGGATAGAAATTTAAATATGAATACACCATTAAGAGTCCGGGATTAATCCCCGAACCCTCTGCGTTGGTATAGGGACCACGCACATTAAACATAAAAATCTGGTATAGTGAAACGTAACAGAGTAGACATAAGTAGGTGGTGCGAACATTATATTGAAATCTGAACGTTATCTTATCAGCGAGATAAAATAATTATATAATCATAACGCAACTAACGTAATAACTAGTTCCACTACACTTGATTATGCAAATAATTATATTATTCTTTCTTGTCATACACAGACAGATGTGTGTGACCAGCTGGTCACACAACATACGATATACGATAAAGATATTTATCGAAATATAACTTCGGGTGAACACACTTTCATGAAGTGACGTGTCTTGTAACTTATATCAGGCTGATCAGTCAGTACTAGATATATCTGAATTTCCCTAGGATCGTAGATTGTATGAAATGAGGGTTTAAAGTCTTAGTCTCAGCGGGGAAGTGGGAGTTAGCGATCAGAACAAACTGGTCGAAGATATTAAAAATGTCGATATAAAAACGCTCATGTTTTGCTCGACGAAATTCTACTGACGCGGCAGTAACAGAATCATCAGAATATAGTCACTGCCATTTCTGAACATTTAATCGCGCAGCCATTAACTCGTTACGTAGCATTGGTGAAACAAGCCCCTTATGCATAGTTTATGCCAGATGTGAACATGTCCATTTATATCGATCAAGGTGCGTTATTGAAAAAAAAATATGGCGGCCATTTAACTGGCTCGTGTCTTAAGTTCATTTACACGGGCCTTTAGCATTGTCCGGCTTTTTCTTTTAAGTCTTTCTTGTGCGATAAAAATGAAACATATTGTATAAATGTTTATTACTTAAAACATACAAAAAGGAAGATCGGCAGCTGATGTCTTCGGTACTTTATAGATGTGCTAACGACTACAAGGTAGTAAGTTGAGTGCGGCCAGACGATATGCGTTTTGTTAGGCAAATAGACGCAATTTCGACTGTAAAATATGCTATTATTGGTTATAGCCTTACTTCTGACCATACTGCTTTGAAATAAACTTTAGTTAGGTATTTTTATAAATAGACGAGATATATTAAGTACATTCCAAAAACATTTCTTCTTAATTTAGTGTATAAACAACCATTGATATACAAACACATACATACATATTTATTTCATCGCATTTTAAGAGACAAATATAATATTGTAGAGTCTAAATGAGATTTACGCATGTCTAGTTCCATACTACACTTAATATAACATAATGAATGAATGGAACTATTTTTCTTTTCTAATAACATTAATATCGCTTCACCGTTTGCGGTGCAACCACGATTAGTCAGACGTTCTATTTGCGATCCAAATTTACGCACGCGGAGGGATCGACGGTCCCTTTATCGTGCTAGCGACGAAGACAAACGCCATGTTTGGTTCGCCATAGACACAAATACCATAGAGCAGGACTATGTTGCTCCGCGCATCCTGCTCGTGCAACGGGATCGGAATGATGCGTTAAGTGACCTCCACGAGCGGTTAATCAGTTTGAACTTGGAATCTTAGTTTTTATTGAGTGGACGTTATGCAAATTGAATTAATCAAGTCGTCAAGTTTTTCATTCCTTTTTTGTCATACATAAAGACATTAATATGTATATATAAAATTTAAGGTGAACTCATGTGAGAAAAGTCTCCTGAATAGTCTATCCTAAATGACGTTACGTTCATTCATTGTATTATTATAACGCTACGTTTTGTTTTAACAGTAAAACAAAGTATAAATAACTTTATTGTTAGTAGTTAGCCTTGTCTAACATAGTATAATATACGTCGTATGTCATAAATCTAGGTACATACGTTTATGAAGTAAACAATATACTTATAAGATAATATCATACATATCGTTCAAATCTAGGTATAAACTCCATAAGTAGCATGCGAGCATGCAGTCCATCTGATGGTAAATAACCATTGCCGCCCGTGGACACTTCTCATTATCAACGGGAGATGACATTAAATCCTACTCCAGGTCAACCACAGCTGCGTTGCTACCCTCGAGGACTAAGTTAGAGTGCCTCCGGTAAATATGTATCTTTACACACTTACTTACGTTTACTACTAGGGTAAGTATGTGACTTTCTCTAACCACAAAAAATATATTTAGTATATACACAAACAAAACATCAGGTGTTATTAAAACAAGTTGAAACGCCTCTAATACTGCTTCTATTCCAGCCGTTCAATGTTTCAGTCAGCCAACACCATACATAAATAAACCGAAATGCGACGTGCCGACAGGAATCAAAATAGATTACTGTAAACGCGGCAAAATGGTGACCACGGAGCATAAATCCTTTTCATATCCTGTTCGTTACATTTATGCAAATGAATCAATCACGGGAACATGTTATAAGTCGTTTGCATGGGTTGCATACATGATAAATTCTACACCTACGTCAGCTACGTATAACCGTTTATACGCCCACATTCCATTTTTGTTTACATGTATTATTTTATAGCCAATTATTTATTTACTGATTGCTATTTTTTTTATACAAAGTAGCAAATGATCATGCAGTCCACCTGATAGTGGTCAAGGCCGTCCGTGGCCATTTGTAAGCAATTTCACACATAAAACGGATTCTATTGATGTCAATCACAGACACTTTGGTGTTCGTAAAAGTTGCGATGTCGGCTCATATATAGGTGAGCCGGCAGGAACACTATTTCGTAGAAACACAAGAATTGCGTGATACCAACCTCAGGGACCATACTCGTTCTATCACCTGGCGAACTATTAAGAAATCCTCTGTTATACGAAGTACAATCAAATAATCTCAGCAAGATACGTAAGCATGGAGCATTACATCTCCATAGTGGCAATGCACTTTTTACTTTAGGCAATAAGGCTGTAATCCCATTTAGTGTGGGGTAAAAAGTATCTACGAACGACGGTGACTTTTTTTAACATTTAATTAAACTCGGCATCCACGTTTTCTGCTTCGAACTAATAATAATATGTAAATGTTTAGTAATTATTTTGAATAAAAGTGTTTTTTGTTTATTTTATTTGTATTGCTAAAAGTAAAATTGCTAATATGTAATCTTTGCAGGAAATAATAACCTTGATAGGAATAATTATTAATAAGTAGAGAAGTGATCGAAGTCTGAGTTACCTTGTAAAATCATAATAAAGCAATTTAAAGGACTTCTAAGACTTAACAATATTTATTTATACACTGATACAATCAAACAGCTTGTCGCTTATGAAATGCAAGAAATGTGAATTAAGTTACTTTGATAATCAAATTTTGACAATGATATAGGTATTGGTTTAATAAAAGTAAGTCACAAGGTACTTGATTTGCCTCATTTGATAATTAAATGAATCAATGACCGAATTCCTTAACTCAATGATGAATATCTAATATTTTAATAATAGATACCTAGTATCATTAAAATAAATTTCGTTGCGGAAAGAATGAGTGAAAATGAATTTTATAAATAAATGTTATTAAAATTAAATTTTACGTAGAATTTTACTTAATTACGTAAAATAAAGGTTGTCCTAGAAATTACATAGCTATTTCTACAAATTGTACAATCGTTCATTTAAATTGCAGAAAATGATAAGTCATAGATAAAATAGTTACAATAGCTATGATACAATAATTATTTGTGAAATCGCCTTTTCCGAAAAACATTTTTATCAACAATTCAGAATTACTTATCTTTTATTGCATATTGTTCGGGGTGCAATAAATAAGGAATAATGCTACGGACCTACGTCCGCTGCTATCGAAATTCGTAGCATTAGCTAACCACTCAACAATGGTACTGTCTCGTAAAATATGAGATACTTAACCTACTGAGACTTTTAAACATAGAATGCAAACCTGGCGCCAAGACCAACTGTCAGATGCAGCGTTCCGTTCCATGTTTTTTTGAAGATACATGAATTTGATTTATTGATTTAATTTACTTTTAATTAATTTTTATGTTTCATATACTTTTAATGATTGCGATCTTACTTTCTGTAAAAATATTTATTACTACCTACTTATTGTAAATTTTTATTTCTTATAATTTTACTACTGTTATCTCTCAATGAATTTTTCAAGCAGGTATGCGTAATTGTGAACGTATTTCGTCTCAATTTACGTGAGATTGTGCAGATATCCAATATCATTTATTTTTAAATCGTACGTAAACTTAATCGTGTTAATCGTGACGTAACTCGTAATGTGTTAAATATATCGTTCATTTTAAAATAAGTTATCAACATATCTACAAAAGTGTCTGTATTTGGAATTTATTTATAACCAGATCTGTAAAATAAACATAAATAACCGGTAAGTATCTGGTTTATCGTTTAAAAGTAAATTGACAATGAAATATACAATGCAAATATTTCTTAAAGATTGAATTATCAGTAGTAATAACCTACTTAAATTGATTAATGTTAAGTAACTTGTCGACCTTAGTAAGGTCGAATTAGAATAAATTATGGTTTGAAGCATTCATACCGTACAATTAACTGTTAGTTTCCCGTTTGATGAGGAAACGACTAAATATTGCGCCATACCTCACCATGATTTTACAACAGGAAGTATACCTATGAGATTTTTATTCTAAAACCGAATCAAAGGGGAACCTGATTAAACTGACGCATCCAAGACGTTTCAATCGGCATTCGAAAAGTATGTATCCTACTATCATTTTTTTTTGTTTTAAATCGCCGTAAACTCAATCTTTATTTTGTTAAGTCCCAAAGCAAAATCATCGCTGCCTTGGCTGCGTATGATGAGAGTAAACCACAGTAGGATTACAATTATCCATAGACTATGTGAAGACTACAGACTCACAAAACTTTTCTAATTTTAAATTGAAATATATTTTGCTAATGCACTATACAGCTCACGTTCCTTTGAATAAAATACAGTTTTTCGAGTCAAAAATTTTACGAGAAACAATTCGTAATTTGTAAGAAACGTTACGGAAAAGAAATAGGTATTTACAATACCTTAAAGTGATAAGCTGTCACATTTTGGATTGATTCTTGTTACCGCTTTATTATTAAGAAATGACATCATTAACATACCATAGATTAATTATTATTAATGATTTCGAGTTACAAGATACGGATATGAAAGTTTTTTTTTTCATACAGATAAGGTATTTGGTATAAAACTTTGGTAGACCTCGTATAAAATGTTAATGGTGTATTTTACCCAATAGAATAAAAATGTTTGACTGAGATTTTTTTTACGTTAAGATTCTTATAGATATAATTTACCTGTTGTACACACAGATAAGATTTTACTGTGATTTTATGAATGTTGCTATTTGTATCTAAGATTTTGAATTACCCACATCGTTTTTTATAAGTTTTTGAACGCACTACAGTCAGACTGTCAGAAGTCCGTTAGATCAACACCTAAAGACAGAAGAGTGGTCAACCCACGCACACATGCACATGTTATAGAATACACCTACACGCGAATCCCGTTCGTGTTGTTGATTAGAGATTGGAGGTATGATCGGTTTAATGATGCCTTGCCGAATAAAATATTGTCGAGTACATACCCGATTCGACTCCAATGCTTCGGCACTGTGCTCCTCCTTCTGTCGGAAGCAATTAGTGCACTTGCTCTTGTTGAAGATGTTTGGTGCAAATTTCCTGCAATCCGATCGCCCAGACATGTTGTCAGAGGTCAGGGTCAATTCAGCGTTCACTATGTCACCGTGCACAGCATGGTGGTACTGTAAAACACCCACACTAGACGACTATTCGCCTTTTTTTAACCGAACACGTAGTTTATCACGCGCGCACCCACCGGTGAGTGAGCTATCAGCAAAATCACTGCAAGTGAAGTGAACGCTAGCGTCAAACAAAAACACAACCACAACACAATCTCCTTCGGCAACCGAACACCGAAGAAGTCGAACAATCGCGTAAACAATATTCGTATTCACGTCAAAATAAACATCGATTTTACAACGAACACGCGGAGATCGCGAGCGCGCAGCGACACGACCGCCCGTCCATTTTACATCTGATAGAAAAGTAAGCACAAGCAGCGAACTGTGAGTTGTTGTTTTACAACTTCTCTTTTCTTGTATGTGTCGGTACTGTCATATAAAATTATCACTGTGTGCAGTTTACGGTTGTAGTGGTACGTTAGCACATCCCGCTCATTTCGTATGAAAAGTTATATATGTGTCCCTGTCGCGCATTTCATTAATTATATGGCTCAGTCGTAGTGACATCTATTAGTGATTTGGAAGAACTACTTGGATTTGAAATGTAATGGTAACGTAACAAGCAACCTTTCGTTTTAGTACACATGCTGTAACACTAGATGGCACTTTTATGCATTAAAAAAATTATTACTCGAGCTTTGGATGATGTACATGATACATTTGATAAATAATTGAATATTGCTTCGATTTATTTGTCAAATCAAGACTGTTAAAAAAAATACTAGAAATATGTAGTATCTTTGTCTAGTCATTTTAATACGTTTTTGTTGTTAAATGTTCATGCCAGTATTTTAAGATCCTAGAGCGGCCTCACTTGGCTCGCGTTTCAGGATTTAAAGTTTTTAAGTCTATTTCTTAATTTTAACCTATTTCTGACTATTGTGGTTGAATCAGTCCACCTCATTTAAATTAGATAAAATAGGAGTAATAGGTTATGGTTATCGTAATGGTTGCGCAAGGAGTACGGAAGTCAAATGGTTATTCGGAGATAATGGGTGATGAGAAGATAAACGTGATTTAAGAGGGTCCTCGACTTCACCGATAAGACTGTGGTATGTATAATATTTTCCTTACACGACTTACTCACCACTACTACTACTTACATGCTATTTTTTTATTTTGCTCTAATATCGTTATATTACCATAGTTATATTACCTTTTGTAGTTACAATTTAGTTTAAATTTTTGAGCTTATTTGAGCATACTTTTGGAACATATTAAATATGTAAGTAGTGCGTTTTATTTAAATTAATAGTTCTAAGCAGTACGGGAACAATTGTTTAATTATAAGTGAGTGTATCCGAACATGTGAATTTTTAACCTGTCGACAAGTGACATTAAATTGGCAGTTACAGTCAGTGTCACTCGGTGCCTAAGTTGGTCGGTCGTGGTCGGTCGCCTGATTCCTCACGCGTGCAGTACCACAGCCCGAGGTGGATTATCAGATGTTTCATCGCTATTAAAGCGTTCAGCTCGGTGCAAATTTTCAGTCGTGTGGAAACCGGCAAGAGAGTTTTAACCCTCGATATTCCCCATCATTTAATCGCTTCTCGCGTTCAATATCAAGGTGAGATTCATAATATTCAGGGATTCAGTCACATAAACGAACGTTTCAATTATTTTCTACGGGATTTAATTAATATTAGGAACTTAGCGCGCTGTCACCCGACGATTTATTGCTTGTAGTGTCGTATAGTATTGTAATTTTGTAGTTGTAGACTTACGATAATGCTTTTTTGATTTAGAATGCAAGATTTAAGTTTCGTTCCGGATCTCCCGAGTGGGCCCCTGGACGTGTATAGGAATAACTCCTCTTTCAACTGGAAGCTTCTCAAATTGGCCTTAGAGGGAGACATTGATTTGTTGAGGCTTAAGGTAAGTTATCCAAATAATTCAAAAATCCGGTAGAATTATAAATGCACATTGTTAGTTTAGAACTTTAAATTTGATAAACTAGAAGAGTTTCGAGTATTTGGTTTTCATATGAATTATAGAAATTAAGAGAAGCTCGTAAAGATATAATTTCATATCAGTGTATTTTTATAATTTATTTTATTGACAAAATTTTCTCATTTTAATTTGGTGTTATGAAATATTACAATAGATTATGTAAGAAGAAAATATTAATTTATTCATGGAGCGAATTAAAAGTGGTTATAGTGTTAAAGAGGGAAGCAGTTGGCCTTGGATTTAAATTAAAAACAGAGCATGTATCTTGTATGAAGATAAAACTCAGAATACATTAACTAATGTATCATCAAATGTATGTTATTGCCAACCATAATTATTTTATAAAAAGTAATTATTACTTTTCATCTCCATCATCATTCGAAAGAATTCAGTATAAAAAAAAGCTTTATTTTTAATGAACTATAATGGCAGATTACTAGGGCAATAATTTACAACTTTATTTCAGTGAGAGATTATAATATTTGAACCATAAAAATTAAGAGATTAATTAAGAACAATACTTTGATAAATAATTGAATCAGACCTGAATTAAAAAAGGGTACTTACCCAGGTAAGGGTACCCAGTGATGGTTTATTAGTAGACTGAGTCGGCTGGTGCCTACAGCAACAAATATCTCCTCCAAAAAACCATAATAATTGCCTGCAATAAACAATATTTTTTAAGAAACAAATACTTTCAATCTTTCATCCTTCATCCATTTATTTTAATGGTTGCCACAAATAAATAACAGTAGATTCATAGTCATAGAAAAATATGTATATTTGCCGCTAGGTACCTGTAGTTCTTACTAGCATATTTTATTTTGTATGGTATTGTCTTTATTTAATAAAATTATTTTGTTTGATTATTTTATCATTTGCAAGTTACAAGTAAGTGACCCTATCACTATAACTTGAACTTATAATTACAAATTAATGAGTACACATTAAATAATAATTAATGTATTTATTTTATTAATGATTAATCTTTCAAAACTAAAGATAAAAAACTAGGTATTTTCATGATAAAAAAGAAAACACGAAAGTTAAATTAGCATTATCTATTGTATGATATTATATGAAAATGACAAATGGAGTTTGTCAATGAGTTGTTTTTGTAGAGAGATAGAACTGTGATAAACTAAATGATCCCTTTTCTTTCTTTTCTCTTTATTGTTTTTTTCATTTTGTTGTTTGACTTGTAACAAAAATTACGCTTATTTAACATTACATGACAGTCTGTAACAATTATATTCAACTATATCTTTGACGAAAATTATATACAATATAAGATTTTTGATAAAAATAAATATTTATTTAACTGATGAACAATGAAGTTATAGTGAATTTTATGTTAAAATATCAATACTTCATCAAAAGGCATAAGAGACATTTGAACTAAAAAGCTATTATTGTTTTTGTTGTTCTTTGACCATTGATACAAAGCACAATTTTTTTTTCTTGAATATGTTGCATAACTTAAAGCAGCTAAATCACCAACAAAATTTGTGACCACTTAATTACCAAAAAAATTTAATTGTAAAAATTAACAACCAAATTTGTGATTCTTTATCGCAAATAAAATCTAAACAAAAACTGTTTTACGTCTTTCAAATTGTTTTTATGTTTAATAATGAATGTGATTAATTATTTTAAGCATATAATATTGAAATTTATTGTTTCGTCTGTCCACCAGTACAAGATATGGCATACCCTAGAGAAGGACCCGCTGTTCTCTCACCATACCATCACCCCACCGGTAGAGGAACAGAAACATATCACCCAACTGCAACTGAAGAAAATAAATGAGTACAAATTCATATCCAATGAGATGTTCAATGGAAGTTATAGTAAGAGGGTGAGTATTATCATTTATCTTAATAGTTACACAATGTATCTTTTAATGTCACTAAATATATTTAATGGGTACTTATACTTAATTGTTATACAATGTCTCTTTTTATATCCCTATGACTGAACAAGTCATGTTTAACTTTCCGATTTTTGTAACATGTATTGCTGTTATTTGAAAAAAATGTAGAGATTTGTTCTGTTCTGGTCTGAAAGGTGTTATGAGGACAGTCATTAAAATAACATGTTCCCATTTATACCTCAAAGTAAATA
>DWPF01000283.1:0-12365 GCA_018251575.1 Cecropterus bathyllus | reverse complement strand
CTGTTTATGTAATGTATAAAAAAAGTAATGTAAAAAAAATTCAAATTCGTTTAAACAAACATCTAAAAATATATGATGATTATTAATACAATATTGACAAAGATTGCCCGTTGTTCGATAATATATGCGCGAGTCGCTAATCATGTCTCGTTGAAATAATTTAAGTACCTACCAATGAATTTAAATCATCTCAAATCACCTCTAAATAGGTGATATGTAAAGCTACTTTTCGTCTTTTGCTTCCTTATTTGTTAGCTGCTTGAAATTCAAGTGTCCCTCAGCAGTCGATAGTTTCTAGCAGTAACAAGAACAATATATTTACATTTTTACATAACAATATATTTATACAAATAACGGCGTTTATTAACGATTAATTCTATAATTCAATATTGCCTGCCATTGCATCATTCATACAATAACAAGGTCCGTTGCCCTGTCCCCTTCCCGCCTATCAACCTGCGCGCGCGCCTGAGCAACAAAACTTTTTCGTTTTATCCATTCCCGTGATACCCCGTGCTTGGCACTCGCGAACTGGCTCAGGACGGTGAGTCACAGTGTATTCTGCGATCTAGGATGCCCGCCGCGGGATCGGAAACCGGATTACCGATATTTCTTTCTGTTACCAACAACAACTTTCAAGTATGATGCTCTATTTTTTGTTGCGTAGATTTATTCTTATTTTGAATTTAGTGGTTATTGCTGATACAGTTAATAGGAATTATTATACGCCCAAAGGAGTTACGCGACTGAATTTAATAAATAATAAAAAAAAAACGAAAACTTCTTTGATTATAAAAGTCTGTTTTCCTCGGAAATTAAATTAGTTCATTTTAGAAAAAATACACTCATATTAGTTAATTATGGCATAGATTAATATCGCTTGTTATGATTAAACGCCCCAAAATACTGATAATTACTGTTACTTTTGTTATGCTATCCCCTAACTGCTCAATTCGTCTATATTATATCTGTGCCATAGTGAAAAAGGGGTACTTATACCTGTCCCATTATAGTTTGACTTGGCTATAATCGAACTTATACCCGTTTTCACTGGGTGCACAGATATAATGTATAAGGTAGGAACTTTATAAGAGAACTAAATAATTGATAACTTGTTTCAAGTCGCAAATTAGTATGGGTAAGTGTTTTACGAGTATGCTTATGTTTAGCGCTGTGTAATTTGCGCATTCAACCCTGACGATAGTTAAGGAAAGGTCTAAATGAGCCTACGTGAAGTCGCTCATAGATGGCGTGTTTGGGACTAGTAGAAATAAAATCGAACGAATTAAACTACCTTATAATTGATGTTTAATATAAAAAGTGTTTAATATATGGAATAGTAGGTACTACCTATTTAATAAATGAAGTTAGTTTTATAATATGGAAGAAGCAAACGAGCATTCATTCCACCTGATGGTAAGTTACCTCTACTGCCCATGGACATCTGTAATCAGCCCTAGAGAAGATCAGAATCTTACCTGAGGTTGGACACAGAAGCATTGCTACACTTCAGGACTAACTTTGAACGCCTCATATTAGTATGTCACGCTTACCACACCCATCCAACCAGATCATAAGCAGCGCCTAACACTGCTGTTATAAGGCACAAAAAATAATGATTGAAATTATAATTGTAATGATAATTTTATAAGGGTATAATGTATTTACTGCGTCAATTATATCTATTGAGGTTATATTATATTTTCAGATTAACTCTACTCTGCCAAGCAATGCTTAATAATGAGCTCACACTTTTTTAACAGATTTAGGTATGTAGTCCACCTGATGGTAAGTGATTACTGTCACCCATGGACAACTATAAGTAACTTCATATAGCACAGGGGTTCTAATTGTAGTCCATTGTATATGCTTTACCAATTCCAAGGTCTAGATTGATGTAAGTGAGCGCGCTGGTAACTACATCCTTTCAGTGAAAAGCAAATGCTGCTTAATGCTAGAAATAGGTGTGGTGATGGTACCTCCTTGTTCCAACTACACTGGTTCTACCAACTGCTAAATTATGTTCTACTACCTTCTAATTAAACTTAAATGCTGTCCTTATGTTATGCGTTGGTCTTCTAATTAAACTTCTGTCTGTCCTTAGTCTAATAATGATTTAATTAAGAATTTTAGGGGTCATATTATAAAATGCACATTTAATATTTCAATTATTGCAAGTCCTGGATTATTCCAGGACTCAGGTTAAAAATATAGTATGTGTTTATACACATACTATATTTTTAACCTCTAAAACGAATAATTTTTACGTACATAAGTTCCAAAATTCAGTGGTCCAAGAGTTCTGGAAGTCGAAATTCATACATGAGAGGTAGGCGCAACTGTTTTAGCTTAATATGCAATATAAACTATAAACACTTACTGGTCCTGGCTTTTCCGTAAGATTTATTCCTAAACTTTTCCAACGTGCCGCAAATCTTTTTCTTTTTCGCTCCCCTTTCTTATCAATTTCCATGTTTTTGATATTATACAGATAATATTTGTTATTAAACGTGAAGTTAAAATTTACTGTTGTTTATGATATGTTATTTCATATCAGTGTAAATTTTGCTGTTTGCTTATTTGTTTTCGTCATCGTCCTCTCTTCTATAACTTTGATTCCACGATTCTATTCAAATTCAAAAGTCAAAATTGACAGATGACAGTTTAGATTATATTGCCATTGTTCTATTATCAATTTAAGAATTGATATATTAATGTATTTTATTTTAGACATATTGATATCAAAAATGCAATTGCAAATGGCGCATCCGCATCGATGTATAAATATTAAATAATAATATTGAAAAAATCATAACACAACATCAATTTATTACATAATTCCTTGAGTGTCATTCGTCGTCAGCCTTTATAAGTGACACTGAACGTTTTAATTTTAGGCCGCGTCGTTAATCGCGAGATTTGAATAAAAGTATAAAATATACTTTTGCGTTTTTTGGCTTTAATTAAAAGTATGTATTAAGCTAATTAATTTATATCCATAACATCAACGATGTATAACTTCTGACGTACTTACTTACGTATATAAATATAAACACACAAACTAATTAGTAAAAATTATACATGCACCACGGCAACACAGTGAATAATCATATGTTTACGATGCAAAAGACGTCTACATTTGATTACGTCAAACACTCAAATGTCAAAGATAAAAATATTGTGGTAATCGTATGATGTCTCGTACCATAATTTATTAATTTGTTATTGTTTGTACTTAGTGCGATACAGTCGTGTTTGTGTGATATTAAGAAAAAAACACCAAGTGTTATAGTTGTTTAATATTTTTCAGTGAATATTTATTTACGTTTGTTATACGAGTGCAGTCTTGACGAAAATAGTGCAGTGTAGACCAAATTTTGTTTTTTTATTTTTCTTTATTGTGACGGTGTATGCGAGTACAATAATGAACCTATCGTTCGCTGGTTGTGGCTTTCTCGGTATTTACCATGTTGGTGTTGCGGTATGCTTTAAGAAATACGCGCCACATTTGTTACTAGGAAAGATATCTGGAGCCTCGTTCGGAGCCATTTCGGCCTGCTGCCTTCTCTGTGACTTGCCAATAGGTAAACAAGCATGTTAAAATTTTCAAAATTCATCTTTCGCTTAATGAACATAATACTTTATTTTTTTAAAACGCTTTCTACACTCATATCCCCACATTAGGATTTTCTCCTGTATCGTTGGTGCCATGGACACAAAGACGAATACTCATCATTTAGATGTCTGTCTGGCCCGTGATCTAACCCGGAACCCACTGCGTGTCAGACCGGCATGGTGACCGCTCCACCTCGCGGGTCGTCAAATACTACATTAAAATCACTAGTTTATAAAATTGAAATGTACGTCTGATTCGAGAATATATGATTTTTTAAGTGTGTAAAATTCTGTTTTATATTTTTTCTGTTCTTTCAATACAATGCTTGGATTTATGTTTTCTCTGAACTTTTAACATTACATCTTTAATTTAACATATATTAAATTATGTCAGAGGATCTATGATTAATATAGTAATGATATAGAACTGATTAAATGGATACTTGTACAAGAAAACTTCACTATCAGTAACAGTAATAAGATCTTTTTCTATGTTACTTATTACAGTTTTTAACTTTTATCAATAAAACTTTCAGGTAAATACAGTACATTCAAATAAATAACTAATTCAATAGTGTTAAAGTCTTTGTGATTGTGAAACTATTCACGTTAACATAACTATTAAAATGTTGCCCTTTAATATCCTTACAAGTCTTAAGTTATATTTGTTGTGAATTAGTATGATAAGTAACATTTAATAGTCTTTATGAGGAACCCTTTTATCTTAACTCATTAAGTAAAAAAATATCCTTTATCATTTTTTATGTGTACTTGTCATTTTTTGATCAAATTTGTAGTTGCTAACTATTACACTACTTTGTTTCATTGGTATTTATATAAAACAAAATCAACCCTTCCAAACCAATCAACCCTTATTGAATGGGCATTGGCATTTATTATTATTTATGAAATATTTTCAACATAATGGTTAATGGGGGATGTTTTTTTCACTTAGTATTGTTTGAATCACTGCTATGTTAATTCAGGAGTATTTACAGTTTTTGTAACTAAATATTATTCACATATCACTTTATGCAATATACAATGCATTATTTATCATCGAGCAAATTGCAAATAAGTTAAACAACTTGTAAACATTATCTGTACATGCTTTTAATGCTTTGTATATAATATTACTTGAAAGATAACAGTCCTACTTTAAGCATGCCTTAGATTCCATTAAATAAATCACGTGTAGCATTTTTGATGTTGTGTTATAAAATTTAAACTCCCATTGAATTTTTATGGTATTATAACCTATATATTATATAATACCATATAATGATTATATTTTGTACAAGCTGAACCCCGCTATACCCACATTTTAAAAATGTGACTTGACATTGTTACATTTACGTGCGCATGTGACTATAAATCCATAAGTGCTAAGAAGACGCTAAAAATGGCATAAGGGATTTATGTTTGTTATGTGTGAATTAGATTTGATTATAAGACATTTCTAGGAAAATTATTTTTCTCATATAATTATAATTATACAAGAAGGATATTACTTTTTAAACCTTACACTGCATATTTATACATACTTTTAACATTTTGTCGTTGCACATTATTATAAAAATTGTGGGAACATCAGACAAAAGTATCATTTGAAAGTATTTGCAATCTCTTCCAGTGAATGTTTTCAAAAAGAGTGTCAAAGTACTGTGCCTTTATAATTATGTCTTCCATGCAACAAAGATCACAACAGGCAGTTTCCCGTTCCAGTTTTATTACTCTGCAGGAAGCGATTATTTTATGTTACTACAAGATTATCTCTTATCCCGCTAAAATTCAACTATTTAGTATATAGAATTTAATTTTGTGAAATAATTGACACCTATCATTTGGTGGATCACTAACCTTTTGAATAAACAAATACTACAACTTCAACATTATCTTGTTGTTGTGGACATAACTACTTGGTAAGTTTGTGAGCTATGATAAGGGTATACTCTTGACATATGGTATTTAATTATAGATAATAATAGAAAAGGTGGCCATTTAAGTTACGATCGTAGGTTAGTAATAATAACAATAAATTTGTTAAAAGACTATAGGATTACACATCAAAATTTGTCAAAGGTTTGTAAAGTCTACCAATTTGTACCTACTTGACTATAGCTCAGTGGACTATGGCATATCTCTAGTTCCAAAAGATGAATGCTGTCTAGCAGTAGAACAATACAGTAGGACAGTAGGTTGACGACACATGTAAGACAATGTAGGATTTACCAAAGATAACGTACGTAACATACACAAGAATAATTTAATAAAACGTGGTAAAATGATGAAATCCCGTCATAATTATGATACGTATATAATTACAGTCAACAATGTTGATATTTTTTTAGGTGAAATCACAAGTGACGTACTAAGCGTAGTCGGCCAAGCGAGGGCCGGTTCATTAGGACCCTTTAGTCCTTCGTTCAACATCCAAAATGTTCTCCTGGAAGGCATGCAGAAGTACTTGCCAATGGACGTCCACAAGATCGTCAGCGGCAAACTCCACATATCGTTGACGAGGGTCTACGATGGCCAGAACGTCATAGTTTCAGAATTTCCGACTAGAGAGGATCTTCTGCAGGCGAGTAGTTTATATTTTTTTTAAATGATAGTTGTTGACGAGTGTTCATCACGTGTTGTACGCGGTCTTTGTCACCATGAACATCTGTGAATAAATCGACGTAAACAAATCCAAGGGGATTGGAATTCTATCAAAGGTCGGTCACGGATGTGTTGTTACCCTGAAGGCTACCTTAAATCACCACCATAAAATATACCTGCTCGACCACTCCATACAAATTAGAACACAGCAATGCTTACGAATGCTATCATCGTAAGAATATATCTGAATCAGTGCTGCCGGCGCCGTGAAATCACGAAAATTTAGATGCTTTTAATGTCTGAGTCATAAGTTGTTGGGGCAGTAGTGTTAGTCCTCAGGGTAGCAACGCATCCTTTGTTCGAATATGAAAATACTCTGTCCCACTAACAGAGGGGCAATTGGGATAAGTGACAAACTTGGTCCTCAGGAATAGCACCGTGTCTGTGGCCAAGCTCAGGTAAAACTGATTTTATCCAGATAAGACCCCTCCCCCAGGGTTGATTATTGATGTCCATGGGCGGCAGTAGCCACTTATCATCAGGTGGACTGCATACTCGTTTGCTACTTCAATATTATGTATACATAAAAAAATCGTCATTTTATCTTTCAGTACCACAAATAGCTTATATTCAACTTGTAAATGCTTCGGCCATTGTGATGTTTTTTAACTTTCATGGATTTCCGTCGAGAAAATAGCCTTTGATGTAATTTTATTAGTCATCATCGGAGCGACGCAACACTGTAACCTTAGATAGCTAGATTAATTATAATTTATACTGATGACTGCAGTTAGCGAATCTACTTCCGAACTTTGTACTATGAGATTACGTTCATTTAATGCTTGTATCTGTTTAGCGATAAAGTATTAATCAAATCCGGGAATCGCAAAACGGTAGGCACGTTAAGTATTATCTTAACCTGACATCGGTTTCGATATACGAGTGCCTAATCAAGTACCAAAAGCACTCGTGTTTTGTAAAAGTGTTTGAGTCGGTGGTACATCTATCGTATATATTTTGGCGTGAAGCACTTGTTGCGTTTCGGTAAAAGGGTGTGGTTACCAGCTCTCTTTCATATGGGGCGACAATCGAGTAGCAACGCATCTGTAATTGACTTCGGATAAAATCCCTGTTCCTAATGAGGTTTCTTACACATGTCCATGAACGTCAGTGGCCAGCGGCATGCTCGCTTGCTACTTCATTCTTATATAATATATAAGCAGCGTTAAACACTGATGAATTTGGTTTTAAGGGTTTGATAAGAGACTCCAACTTAGTATTCAGGGGCAGATCATTGTATAAAATATTATATTTAGTTGGCCTCTGTGGTCATTCAATTTAGAATAAACCCTAACATTTGTCCCTAATATCCCTAACTTAATAAAAAGATAAGCTATCATCTGAATGATAGACATTAAACAGCCTACAAGCCATATTTTATTATGTCATAATATAATTTAATATGTCGGCCCCTTGCTGGCGCGCATTCAATTCTGAAACCTATATTAAGGGCCACCCAGGGACAAAACATCCTGCCTTTAGACAATAAGTCGGGTAGGGTTTTGTCTAAATTATTCAACCACAAGAAACTTATACGGCGTTTATGACCGGCTTAATTAGCTAATGGTAATAAATGTTTGAGGTATGCCTAAGTAATTATGGTAATCATAACCATATGGATACTTTTGTATATGTGGTATTTTATGTAATGAATTAAAGGTGGCATACTGGCGGATACAAGGCGGGGAGGGAGGGGATTAATCCTCTAACTCTGCCTAATAATATGTTTGAAGGATATGGTAAGGGAAACATACTTATCCGAGGGTTTTTAACTTAGTCCTCAGGAGTAGCAAGCACATGTGGCTAACCTCAGATAAGCTTGGCTACCTGAGGTTGATTACAGCTACTTATCATCAGGTGGACTGCAACCTCGTTTTTTACTTCCATATAGAAAAACCCGCCCCTAATCTTAATGTTAGTACTTAATTCCATTCCTCATATGTCTAAATTTCAAAAACAAGAGTACTTTAGCCTTCTCTCCCTAAATCGTAACACATTCCTCCTTACCGGAAAATTTATGTTCAGCCGGTTAAGCCCTAGACAAAAATAATTAAAATATATTATATTTTAATATAGTAGCATGCATTCCATCTATTGGTAAGTGATAAATATCGTCCAGGGATCAGCCCCCTCCGACCGTGACGCGAAGGTACGTTGCCACTCTCAACATAATCTTACTAATATAATAAATGCGAAAGTTTGCGAGGATGTATGTGTGTTTTTTACTCTTTCACGCAAAACATTCTGATCAGATTTCACTGAAATTTCGCACACAGGTACTTTATGAGATTATCATATAGGATTATCTACAGTAGATTAACACATAGAATACTTATTACCGTCATACGACGTCAACTGACGCAGGCGGAGCCACGGGCTAAGGTAGTCTTAAAATAACTTAACTCTATATATGCTTATATTAAAATATAAAACTGAATTACAAACCTTCATCTAAAATTAGTAACGTTATTTTGTATACACTCATACGGTATTTACATTCATTCATTTTTTAACGAAATTATTACATGCATCTTTATTTTGCATCTTTCCAGCGACTCTCAAAGTTTCTCAGGCGTCCCATCTCATACTGCAACTTCATTAATTATAAACAAGTGAGATAAAAGCGACAGATGATATTTGCACAGTCCTTCATTAAACAAACTTCATTGTTTGAAACTTTGAAAATCTTTTGTTGTTTTAATGAATTTATGACAAACTTATTTGTAATAAACTTTCATAACAAGGGAATAATTTATATCAATATCTACTTACATATGAAATAAGTTTCTAAAAAAATTAGAAGCTTTTATTTAACTTGCTTTGTAAGTAACTGCTTTTGTAACTAAATTTTAAACCACTTTACTCCCACTGATTGAGGTAAAAAATTTCATACCCGTTTAAATTCGTTTGAATGTCAATCTTTTTAATGTTAATCTGAGCCCCAATCTCACAGAACCAACATCTCGGTGATCGCTGGGGCTGCAGACAAGCATGCCCAAAATTTGAAACGCATATATAGTAATTTACAATTATTTATTATTATTTATTAGCGGCACTTGCAATAGAGACCACAGGTCCATGGTCGTCTGAAATGAAAAAAAGTAATGTCCGATATGTCTACCGGACTTGTTCAAGCTTTCAAAGACCAAAAAGCCGGCGGCTAACTTAATCTATGTGTAAAGACATAGATTAAGTCTCGCCGTACAGCAAGGTAATGCCGCCAGTGTTTTAGGAACCATGCCTCACAGCCATTTTAGATGGTTTGTTTAATGTATATTTTTTACACATTTTTGTATATAGTTAAGGATTTTTTTCTGTTTTTGTTTATCTTATTAATGTTGTAAAAATATAGCAATAAGAATTAAAAATTAAGATATAACTTATCGCATAGTAACGTTATGCTAAACCATTCCATTTCCAAACTTAAGATATGTCAATAAGAACAGCCAATCCAATTTTTTTTCCAGAATGTTCTACCAACCTCTACCTATCATCTTCTTGCTGGTCAGCATGGTGTTCTGCGCTCCGGAGCAAGTGGACACCGACCACGACCACGGAACCTTGACTCAGCAAGATCCCCATCCCCAAGATCTGCATGACCACGTCGCGCCCTTGGAGAAGAGATCCCCCCATTATGACTTCGGATTAGGCAAAAGAGCCTACAGCTATGTTTCGGAGTACAAGAGGTTGCCTGTCTACAACTTTGGACTGGGAAAAAGGTCAGTATACAAAACTAATAAGCTGTGCTGATAAGGCATCCTATGATGATAATATATTCTATGATGATAAGTCATGCTATGCTGATGAATCACCCTATGCTGACAAGTCCTTAAGTTAGCAAAATATACTAACCCTTATCTTTAACAGAGATCTGCTCAAAATTTTGTTGATCTCAAAATATCTAATCCAATTATTGCAGAATTGTTTGTTACTACTGCATTTATTTTACTTACATAAATTACGAAAACATCACCAGTTCAAAATAGGTATCTCCAATCTTCTTATACGACATAGTATTCAAGAATCTGCCTTCAGTGTTGATGGAGCAAAAACAAGCTTGAAGTACACTTGATTATACGAAGCCGCTGCCGCCCTTTGCCATCTACAATCAGTCCCAGATAAGATAAGGGCAGGTCCCTTAGGCAGGCCACAGATACGTTCCTAAAATTGCCGATAAGTACCACTAAGATATTTAAAATTTAGCGCCTCCGATAAATCACCTTTACCACATTCTTCAAACCAGAACTCAGCTGTTATCAGACAGGAACACAACGGATGCTAACAACTTGGGAAATAAGAAGTAAAAACACATATCAACCCATATATTTTTAATCAGGTCTCGCCCCTACTCCTTCGGTCTCGGCAAGCGCTCCGTGGAAGAAGACCAGACTGATGAGGACTTCTCCAACGAGCTGGAACAAGTCCCGCAGCCTGATATGTTCGAAGAGTATGACGATACACCTGGTAATTATTATTTATATTTTTTTCCTCTAGTGACTCATCAGGGGTTTTATCATTACAAATTGATATTTCCAAAAAAAGTACAAGATTAAATATGGGAAAATGTAAAGTAGCATTGGCTTTCTACCAGATTTAATTAATATGATGATGATCGATTTGTTTGCTTTTGGCGGTGTCCTCGCGACACCTATTTATTTAAAACAACCTATGGTCTGCAATGTTCTAGTTTGAAACACAAAGCAATACCTACCGAATGAGCAACACAGCTCTTTGACAGACGTAAAACGGACAGTCACAATACCCAATTATCCACAGCATACGAAGAAAAACGCGCCCGTCCCTACAGCTTCGGTCTCGGCAAGCGATTCGCTGATAACGACGAAAACGAAGAGAAGCGCGCACGTATGTACGACTTCGGTCTCGGCAAGCGCCCCCATCTCTACAACTTCGGTTTCGGGAAACGCGCTCGCAGCTACAACTTCGGTCTCGGGAAACGACTGAGCAGCAAATTTAACTTTGGCTTGGGGAAGCGACAGAGGGACCTCCATCGCTTCAGCTTCGGTCTTGGCAAACGATCCGTGGACACGATTGACGGTAATGACGGCTATTACGAAGTGTAAATTATATGTGACTTTGTGATCGGAACTCGCGTGATCGCTTTTTATCTTTTTTAAAGCAATTGTTGTTACAATCACTGAAATTAATCTGTTACTTGATTCTATTTTTGGATCTCTTTTACCAATATGTATCTGAATCACAAATTCAAAAGCGAAATAAAGCCACAGTGACTTTTTCGTATATTTCTTAGTTCATCTATAGGCCTGAATTAAAAAATGTATATTTTGAAAATATTTATTTATTAATATTCAGTATTATTTGTATACTTTAATAAATTGTTCCGAATTCATATTTTAATGTGAAAATCCCAGCCAATTTTCATATTAAAATTTGACACTGCTTTTTAGACACATATTTCAAAATTTCCGTTGGCTCCAACGAGATCTGAGTTACGTCACAATATTCTGTTATGAGATCATTATTTTAAGCCTTCACGCGGGCTCCAGTGCTAGTTTACGGTAATGTTTATTTAAATTAAGATCGTCGACTGTATAATAATTCGAATGTTTGTAACCAACTTGGATAAATAAAGATCATTAGGAGATTAAAGCGATTCATTCGTTTCCCGTCTTCAGAATTTGTCTTGAGACCTATGTGACCGACGAAGGCACGTACGCTCTTAAGCTGTGTACACATTTGTCACGTGTCACGATTACGTGACAACGCTAACTTATATCGAAGTCTTATTTATCCGCGAAGTTGCTTTTCGTGTTTATAAAGAATTTTAATCCTAAATTTATTTCATTATTTTTTTTCTCGATCTTTTCTCCTACTTACAAATATGTTTTTTCTTTTTGCAAAATTACAACTTTCGCCAATCCTTTCTTCTTCCTTTTTACTAAAACCTTGATTTCGTAACGTAACGCATAATTGACACGTGACATCAAGGCGTCACGTCGTCGTGACACTAACGAATGAGAACTCAGCTTTTATGCCATCTTATTATACGTATAACATTGCAATGGGTAAAAGAGATGGAATATTCTCAATTATGTCTCTTTTACTCT
>DWPF01000282.1:0-12376 GCA_018251575.1 Cecropterus bathyllus | reverse complement strand
ACCCTTTGGTTTCAGACTTTCATATTTCCATTTCAAATAAAAAGAGAACACTAAAAAATAGCCAACTTTTGATGGCATATATGAGTTTAACATGTAATTTTCTATCCAGAAGGTCCTTATCACGGTTAGCATGTAAAATCTAAATTTTTTGTCATGTAACATGTTGCCTGCAACTTACTTTAGCACCAATGTCAATTTAATGTTAAAGATGATTCTAGGCCTATTATAATTTACTTTCCACAGCATCATTCATCAACATCTGAGAGGCAAATTAAATTCGAACGAGCTCAAAAATGCCTGGAGAATGCAGCCCTTGTATCCAAACGTATCAAGGAACATAGGAAAGCAGCTGCCGAGCTGTTGGGCAAACCATTTGGTAATTTACAATTTTGAAAAATTATCCATATATACCAAATTTATTTCTAAGTATTTATGTACTTATAAATGATAATTTGATTGCAACTAATAATATCCTGCTACTGCGCATGGTTGTAGACAACTATGGTATTTCAGCCAACTTGCCAATACCATTTCTCATGTTCAAAGGCCAAGAGACATGCTATCATTCTTTATCAATGGCTTAAAGGTGTCCTATCCTTCTTTGACTAAGTAATTGTTGTTATAACTGGGATAATGAGATCCTTGTGATGTTAATAAAAAAAATCAAAGCGGAAGGTTCTTCAAATGGCATGTTGCTAATATAAACGTAAAGCATTTGATTGATGAACGATTAGATTGAAGTCTTCATAGACTGCAATAATGTATTTATTTTCAATTGCATTTTTTAATGTTAAGTATAAATGATTTAATATATATATTAATATATTGTAATCAAAACAAATTTCAGATGACGATGTTGGTGATACATCTTCTGAAATGGCCACCACCTTGAGTGAAAGAACTGGTTATTCTGTGGCAACTGAAAGATCTACCATGTCTGTTCAAGATGCATTAAACAGTAAGACAATTTTGGATACTAATTTTAATTATTAGCAATTAAAATTATAATTGTATATCTGACTTTTGTATTTTTTTGCTGCAGTCCCTGGCATCAGTGAAAGCTTAGCAAACACCTTAAAACAGAAAGAACTATTAATGGAGAGGATAAAACAGTATAAGGAAATTAGCAAAAGACCAGCAAATAAAACTGCAGTTGTGACTAAAAAGGAGTCAACCAACACATCTGTTTCTACTGAAGTTAAAAGACAGGTAAAGATTCATTGTGAAATATTTTAACTCATGAATGCCTAGTGTTACACATGTAGTTCTTAGTCCCCAACCAGAATTCTAAACCATTCTAGTGTGAATTAAAAGTTCCTTTTAAGTATTTAAAATCCAGCTTTATAAATGTTAATTTTTAACTGGAATATCAGTCAAAGATTAAAAATAAATATATTTCTTCCACTAGACTTTAGACAATACAGATGTTGCAAAGTTAACGAGTACAATCAAAGAAAAGGAAAATGCATTAAGTGTAATGCAAGTAAAGATGAGAGCAATGGAGACAACAATATTGGATTTACAGGAAAAGATAAATGAGAAAGACCAAATTATAGAAGCCAAAAATAAGGCAACTACGCTTATATCTGACGATTTGAGTAAAAAGGGTAAGTATCATTGACATTGCGAACGTGTACCGAATTGCGAGATTTAAAATAATAACTGATATGAGTCTTTTTATACTTATATATTTCAGAAAAAGACTCTATGCTTCTACTTGAAGATACAAGACAACAAATGATGAAAATGCAAAAGAATTTTGCAGCAATGGAGTCAGAATGGAAAGATGAAAGGGCCAGATTAATGCAGGAAATAGATGATAAAAATGATAAAATAAACAGCCTACAGGAAGCAAACACAATTTTGGAAAATTCGCGATTTGAAATCAGTTTAGCTCATTCTAAGCTAGCTGAGGAATTGGAATTAAAAAATAAAGAAGTTTTTGAATTACAGGAAAAGCTAGAAGAATTATCCAAGACTCAGATTCAAGTGTTAGAAGAACAGCACGAGGACAGAGAACATATGGAAGAAGAGAAGGGAACTATGGAAATAGCAGAAATGGCAGCATTGACTAAAAAAATAGAAATATTTGAGCAATTGAACTTCCAACTCAGGCAAACTAATAAGGATCTAGAAAATCAACTTGCTCTTATTAATTCAGAAAATAAAGCGACTGCTAGCAGCTCATCTGGTAAAAAAGGTAGTCCAGTTACTAATCGCAAAGGCAGTAGAAATACTAAATCTAAATCTCCTTGGAGTAATTTATCCACGGAAAATATAGAACAGGAAAAGAAGACGCCCAAATTTGACAATGCTAAACTGGAAACAATGCTGCAGTCCCTGAACAAGGACATTTTAGAGAAAGAATACTTGATATCTCAAAAAGATTTGCTAATATCACAACTTGAATCTAATAATACAGAAAAAGACGCTATCATCGGTGAATTACGTTCATGTGTTGAATCACTGAAAAAATCGCCAATCGAAATGGTGGATGCTAGTACAGATGTTATAGATTTAATAGATACTGAGGCAACAACCAAGCAAGTATTAAAAACCGACTTTTCTTCTGAAATGTCTACACCGTTAAATGTAAACGACCTTGAAGAACAGTTAAGAATAGCGCAAGAACAAATAGTAACACTGAATCTAGAAATTGAAGCAGCTAATAAAAACATGATAAAAGTGAAATCTCATTCAAAGCTCAAATTGAAACAGATGCAAAAGACCATTGATAATTTTAGTAAAGTTTCTGATTCTAATGCCGAAATTGTTAAGCTTAATGAAGAATTGCATCAACTATCTCAGAAGGTTGCCGAATTAGAAGAGGAAAAGGGTAACTTGCAGTTACATCTAGTTGATTATGATAGTGGAAGATGTAAGTATATATTTTTGACGTGTATACCCTTTTTAGTCATAGTTTTATCATTGCCTATTCTAGTACCTATTAAGGTTACTGTATTTTCACAACCAAAATAGGTCGGTCCTCGCGACTTCCAATCGCTCGTAGAGTGATCATATCACAAACCGAACAAGCTCTTGTATAAAATGATTATTGTTACCCTTTATAAAATCTTAAAATGTATAGTTTTAAATCTTAAATACTTATGATGTATTATATATCTTTCCAGTAACCGAATCAGACGTTTATAAAAAACTAGTGGAAATTGAAAACTTAGCAGAAGCAAGATTGAAATCAATAAGCGTATTGGAAACTCAGAAATTTGACTTAGTTCAAGGTATGTTTGTGGTTATCTAATGATATAATTATTTTTTGGGCATATTAATTCATTTTGTAATTTATGTTTTTTTTTTTTTTTACTTTTACTCTTTAGAACTGCATGACTTGCAACAGAAGAATATTGAACTGGAAGATAAATTTGCTGATTTGTCTCAGCTTAAAAATGAACAGGTTTGCTCGGAAATAAAGTCTGTCCAACTTGAAGAACAGATAGATGAACTTACTGCAAGTAAAAAAGAATTGGAACTCGTCATAGATAACTTAAAACTTGATAAAGAGCAAGCATTTGGGACCATTCAATTTTTGCAAGGAGAAAAAGAAGAATTGTTACAAAAATTGGAGAATTATATGCAGGAAAATATGGAATTAACCGATAAACTTGAAAAATTAAGTGCTGAGAAAGTAAGTTCGGCTGAGTCAATAGAGATTGTAGAATCATTGACAACACAGGAGAAATTAGAACTGGAGGAGTATAATAAAGGTATTGACAATGATAAAATTACCGGTGATGATTTGCATGACTATAAGTCGGACTTGCGCCCGTGTGATGAAAACATACAAAGTTTGGTTAAGCAGAGTGCAGAGTTAAACGAAAAAGTTGAACTATTTACTAATGAACGTCAAGAAGTAATGGATAGAATGAATTCTATATCTTTAGAAAATGAGTCTTTGCACGAAAAAATATTGGACTTAAACAGACAATGTGAATCATTACGAAGTAACATCAATTTATTAACCGAGGAGAAATCCAACCTTCAATCTTTAAATCAAGAGTTAAGTCAACAAATTGAGGATTTAAAGCATGAGAGATTAGAAATCATGAAGGAAGCTGTAGAAGTTGTAAAGCCGTTAAGTTTGGAGGAAAATGTAGAACTGGGAGAAAGCCACGACGACAAGTCAGCTGGTGACAAGAATAATAGATCTAAATCTGTTAAAACTCTTACAAAAGAAATTCTGAAGTTAAAGAATACAATAAAAGAAAGGGAAGAAGAAATTGCCGACTGCCAAATGAAAATACTTTCTTTAGAAGAAAACCAAGAAAAGCAAAAGGAATTGTTACAAAGCAGTGCGTCGTATGAAGATAAAATCAAACAGTTAATCGATGAAAATAATCAACTTAAGCTTGAAATGGATAAAAGTACAGAATTAGAACAAGAACGAGCACAGACTAATGTGGAACATATAAAAGATGAAATTCAGAAACTACGTCAAGAATACTCCACTGCAATAAATGCTCGTGATACAAGAATACACGAATTAGAAAATCTCTTGAAAGAATATGAAACGCAAATATTAAATTACGTCAAAACGTTACAACAAAAAGATAAAGAAATTAATGAATCAATTAATCAAATTACAAAACTGAATGATGTATCACAAAAGTTAAAATCAACTATTGAATTGCTCGAGGAGGAAAAGGCAAAAGATCAAAATGTAGAACTAATCAAATCACTTAATAAACAAATTTCTATGTATCAGAAAACGTTATCAGATTACGAAGATAAATTAAAGAATTTAGATGAGGAGAAAAATCAATTAGCATCAATGAAGGCGATGTTTGAAAATAAAAGTAATACACTTGAAGCTGACTTAAAAAATATGGAAGAGGGGATAAGAGAAAAGGAATTACTTATAAATGAACTAAAAACACAACATCAAAAATACATAGACGAATTGTCAACAGTTAAAGTTCAAGCTAAGGAGCAAGATGAAGAAATACATGAAATAAAATTACAATTAAGAAGAGAGTCTATTGAAAATGAAAAATTACGCACATTGTTACAACAAAGGGATGCCGATTTTAATGAACTTCAGAGAATTTATGAAGTTAGTAAACTACAGGTAGAAATGGCCACTAATGACAATAAAGATTTAAGTGAACAGTTTCGTGCAATGGAGACTAGAAACAAGGAATTGATAGAAAAATTGAAGAAATTTGCTGTCAATATAAAGAAAAAGTCAACATTATATGCAGAGTTGGAAGGCCAGTTCAATAAATTACAAAAAGAAGCGGAATCGAAAAATCAACAATTAGAGAATTTGCTTTTACAAGTTGAAACTATTCCAGTATTACAAGAGAAGTTAACGCAAGCTAAAGAACAATTTGATCTTATTAATAATGAAAAGACCCAGATGCATGAAGAAATAAATATATTAAAACAAGAACATTCACAGAAAATACAAGAAGTATCTAAACTCAGTGAGTCACTAGACGTACTGAATAAAGAATTATGTGTTGTAAAGGAAGAGAATTCTTTCCTAAAAACTCAAAACGAGTATTACAATAATAAGATGGCTGTATATGAAGTCGACCAAAAGAATAATTCTAATTACCAAACCAAAATTTCTTGCATGGAAGCAGATATTAATAAAAAACAGTCATATATAAAAGAATTGTCTACGGAACTGAAACATAAAGAGGAACAATTAAACCAAATACAACGAGGCCATGGTGCCAAAGTTCAGGAATGTGAACTTTATATAGAGAATTTGCAAACTGAACTAGAAAGGTATAAAAGTCGTATCGGCCGGCTTGAGGAAACTGTTTCTATGATGGAGGAAAATAGACTCTCTTTGGAACGTAAAGCTGATCAACTAGATAGTCAGTTACGAGAAAAGCGACAAGCCTATAATCAATATTCTGATCAAGAAGATGAATTAGTATCTAGATTAGCGTATCTTATGGATAATGACAAACAAATTGAAAAACAATTTTATGAATTAGATATGGAAAACCAAGAACTACAATTCAAACTTCAGATCGCTAATGAAGAGTGTTCCGAAATGCAAAACACTTATTCTGATTTACAAGATTATTGCAAAGTATTGGAGTTAAAGGCAAATAAAGTTGATAAATTAGAATCAGATTTATCAATTCATCAGTTAAAAGTAAAAGAACTCGAAGCTTTAAATAAACGTTTAACTACCGAAAACCATAATTTGCTAGAAAAAAGAAAAACTGAAATGGACGAACTTGAATTTGAATTTAATACACAAATAGAAAACGCAATTAAAGAAAAGAAAATAATTAGCCAAAAATATGAAAAATTATGTGAACGTGAGGCGCAGTTGGAATCACAACTCCAAGAATATCACAGTAACTTGGAAAATCTTACCATGAATATGAAAGACTTATCATCTGAAAATCAAAAGTTAATGGAGGAGTCTACCTCAAAAACGAAAGAGTCCGTGCCGGACTATACAGATCAGTACATAAGTGAGATTAATAGTTTAAATTCTGTGATAAATAGTAAAAATGAAGAAATAATAGAACTGAGTAATAAAATTCAGACATTACAATCAAATAATGCAGCAAAGATTAAATGTTTAGAAAACAAAATTTCTGACTTAACTGACAAACTTCAAGATGCATATAACCAAATAGAGAAACAACTGATACAAATAGATTCAGAGATGAATAAAAACGAAGAACTTACTGGGATGCTAACACAAAAAGACTATCAGATTAAACAGTTGATAGATAAGAAAAAATTGTTCTTCGAAATGTGCATCCCTAAAACAGAAGGTTTAACTATTTCATCGACTATTGAGGATATTAGTGACAACCAAAAAGTGGTTGATGTATCTGACCTTCAGTCGCAAATAGTAGCTGACGAAGGAGTGGATTGCTTAGACACCACACCTGCAATAAAGAAAACAACGGATACATTGCAACTCCAACCAGCATCTCAGGCAAGTACTTCAGCAGAGGGAATTGTGGAACCTCCAATGGTTTCTAAGAAATCTTATCTTTGTTATGACAAACCAGATAAACCAATTGTTGAAGAATTAGATCCATTTAATTCGGAAGAAGGTTGGGGTGTAGATATGACTGATGAACCTGATGATGTGACTCCTGGAATGTCTGATCTAAATCAGAAGATTTTGAAACTCAATGAAGACAATCAAAAATTAAAAGCTGAATTGGAAACAACAAATACTAAGTTAATTAAAGCTGTAAAGAAATTAAAAGAATTAAAGGCTTCTAATGATATGTTGACTAAAGAATTGAACATTTCAAAACAAATCTCGCAATCTTCTATGTTAGATATGGCTATAGAAAGTGAAATGTCAAGCAACCTCGAGGAGTTGGAGAAAAAAATACAAGAACTTAATAATGATTTAATGAAAGAAAAACGTGAAAAAGAAGCTCTTAAGAAACAAAATGAAGTATTTAAAAATGCGAATGATCGTTTAATGGAAATGAAGGAAAAAATGGACAATGAAGTTGAATTATGGAAATATAACTTTAAACAAGCAAACGACAAAATTTCTTCCTTACAATGGGGAGCGGAAACCAAAGATATTACAAAGGAACCATCTACATCTCCTATTGTCTCTGTCAAAAATGTGGAGTCAAAAGATGAAATAATAAAGCTCGAGAAAGAAAACGATGAACTGCAAGTCACTGTTGATAATCTTAATTTGCAAAATAATGATTTATCAAAACGGTTGGTCCACATGAGTGAAGAACTGAATAATCTCAAAAAAGAATTAGAAAAACAACCTGTTGTATGTGAAGAATGCGAAAAAACCAAGATAAAGCTGCAAGAATTGCAAGTTTCAAATACAGAATTAAATAAAAATAACATCTCGTTAACAGAACAGTTAGACAACATTAAAAAACAATACGAAGATACTGTGAAGGACCTTAATGAAATCAAGGTTACCAACGAAGAGAGTCAAAAGGTTTCCGAACAGATTAAACAGGATTTAGTTCTTGAAATCTCTAGTTTGCAAGAAAAGTTAGAAAATGAAATAAAAAGAACTAGTAGTGCCAATCATAAAATATCTTCTTTGACCGAAGAATTAGATAATGTCAAATTAAAACTAACAACATTTGATGATCAGGCCAGCTCCCCTAACGATAATGAAATAAACTACATTACATTAAAGGATAAATGTGGAAGCTTAGAGGATCAATGTATCGCTTTGAGAAATGAGCTAGAAAGTAGAAATGAAATAATCAAATCCTTGGAAGTTAGAAACGAGGAATTGCTCCAAAAAACAATGCAGTATGAAGAAGTAATTAAAGATTTAGAAGTGAAGCTGAACAATCTCAACGTCGAAAATGATAAACTATTGTCAACGGTTGCTGAATTACGTGCGTCAGTATCAAGTGCTGTTGACCAACGTGGTTATGAAATAGCAGAATTGTGGAAACAGCATTTAACGCAACGGGAAGGAGAATTCCAGAAAATTGAAGAAGAATTACGAACGCAACTAAATGCCTCTGAATCAAAGTATGAGCAATTATTAAATAAAATGCCGTCTTCGAACCAAAAAGAAACTGACAAAATGTTAATGGAAGAGCGTATTTCATCATTACAAAATAAAATTCGCGAAAAAGAAGAAAATCTCCAAAGTTTACAAGGAAAACATACCGTCCTTATGCACCAAATAGATTATCTGCGTTCAGACATGGAAGATGAAAAAGTTTTGTATGAGAGCAAAATGCTTTCTCAACGAGAGGACTATGAAAAAATTATTAATACACTTACCGAGCGTAATCAAAAACTTTCGGATGATTTGGAAAATGCTACTAAAACTTACGAGAGTGAAATATCATCTGTCAATTTAAAAAATGAAAACCTAAACGAACAGATTAAAGAATTGCAAAATAGTTTCGAAGTTAAGGCTCTTGAATTAACCAAAAAGATCCAAGAAAAAGAAAGTGAAATATACCAAAAAACTCATGAATTTGCACATGCGATGGCGCAAAGAACAGAAGAATTCGATTTTGTTACATCACAGTTGATTGAATATGAGAAGAAACTTGAAGATTTAGGGTTTGAAAAAGAATCAGAGTTGGCTGTTTTAAGGCTAAAAATGCACGATACTGTTGATAATTATGAAAGAAACATAAAGAAGATAGAAGAAGAGAAAAATATGCTTGCGGAAGCGTTAAATAATAAAATAATAGAGTGTACCACTCTTAACAAAACTATTACCGAACTAAAAAAATCTTTAGAAGAATATTCTGCGAAGGCTGCAGAATCGCAATTAGTGCTAGAAAATCAAGAAATAGATATTGTGAGACTGAAGGAAGAAATATCTAATTTGAGGGATATAATTAAGTCTTCGAAAAGCAAAATAGAGAAACAAGTAACATTTGCTTCCGAAGCTAGACCTGACTCAGGAAGTGAAAAATCAGAAACTCCTTTAAATAAAGATCTTCTCGACGCTGTCCCAAGAGCAGAATTGGATTTGGCATTATACATGTTGCATCAAAGAGATGTGAGATGTGAGGAACTTACGATGGAGCTCACACAATTGTTGGAAGAGAGAGATACACTACAGTTGAGACTTTCAGACAGCTTGCGTTCTATAGAAGAATTCAAGACTAAATCAAGTTCTGTCTTAGATGTATCTGGTCAAGACATTGTTTCCGAGTTACCATCCACGAGTTTTGAGAAGGAACACCTGATTGATACACAACGTACCCAAATCTCGCGTAGTAGCAGCATAAGTGATCCAGATCCCGAGAAACCCAAACTGCAAGCCAAGTAAGTAACTAAATAATTCAAGTAACTCAATATTGGTCCATCTTATATTTATTCTTTAGATTTTTATACAAAATGAAACATGTAAAAAAAATTGATATTGTTGTGTAAATATGAAATGTAAAAAAGGATGTTTTTAAATTGATTTAGGGTCTGAACTCCTCGGTTCTTCAACAACATATTTTTTCTACCACCAACTTTTACATACCATTATTTTCTAACACACCCTAAATAGGTTGGCGAAAAAATCTTACTTAGTTACTTTTGGTTTTAACCCAGTTGATCCTTCATCCCCCCTCCCCCCCTTCTGTGGCTTGTAGGCACATTGACCATGTAAATTTCCTTTGACACAAACATTTCATACCAGGTTATCAGAACTGCGCAGCGTAAAACACAGTCGCGACGTTCGACTGCGACATGAGAGCGAACAGAGACAGCTAGGCATGCGCTTGCTCCATCGTGATGTCGCCAACCTTCCTCCAGAGGCTGTCGACCAACTCGCTCAGGCTCACCATACACTCAGTGAGTATTATTGTGTTATAATTGACTAGAAAAATATTATAATGGAATAGATAATTCAACCTGAGAAAATATAGGTAGAGATGTCGCTGCATTTCTATGACTTGAATGATAAATATAATAAAAACCAATTTATATTGATTATGATGTTAAAGATAAACCCATTGCATTTCTCATATTAATTAATGAAAAACGTTTTTAGGTGCCAGGTGTATACTATTTTCATTTTGTTTTTTGATTCAGTTTAATATTTGACTTTAGTTATTTTTTCTAATGTGAGTCACAAACTATCATTCAACAATTATACTTATTAATTAATATTAAGTGCCCTTTGAATAGAAGAGATGTCCTTCTTCATCCATACATGTTTGTAATTAATTATTAAGAAAATTATCTTATTTCTGTTTGTTTCTAGCTCGGGACTCCCAAAGCACTCCGACAGTACTTCTAAATTGGCTACGCGGCAAAAGCACTCCCAAGGTTGTACACATGTGAGTTGCAGTTTATATAAAAGCTGCCTGTATAGAATTTTATATTCCATTATCTCTAAGATTATAAATTTTATTTTATGATACAAAAATGTTTACAATCACTGCATTTAAATAAAATTTTGCCACTACTGGTTACAATTGGGGAATGTTTGAAAAAATGTTTTTACAAATTGTTCACTATACATAAGCACTTGCCAAAAAGAACGAACGGAGCCATATTGGGGCAATGCAGAAATGTATTCATTAATGAACTAATACTTCCATTGATTAGTCGAATTCGGGTATTTTAGGCATATTAATTATACGAGTATGTTTATTTTATGAAAGCAATATCTATTTTTAAATCATTTTATTGTGTTGTAATATTAACAAGAAATCGTTTGTCCATTTTCTATAGATTCATGTACTTGTTGGATATAATGTGGATGATTTCTATTCGAAGTAATTTGTTTATTATTGCGTATTAACAAGAAACAGAAAGCAAATTCATGCCTTTTTTCTATTTATTTTCATTTATTTTAGAACTAAACTTTGTGTATCAAAATACGAATTGTTTAACGCTAGCCATATAGAAACTATATTATAATCATCTATCTACACTGTTTCCTTATTCGTATATAAATATATTTCCCTTCATTTTATAATAACTATAATATAACAATTACGAACGAACGACTTGCGAGTAGTTTATTTAAATAATTTACATAGAATTAGATTGCATTTAGTACAGTTTTGAACACTACATGAGTATTATTATGTCCCATATAGAAAATAGTAAATTTATGTAGCATTATATCTTTCGCCAATACGACACAATTAATTTTTGAAACAGTTTTATACAATTATTTGACTAGGTGCCTGGAAGAATCCTGAAATGATTATCTGGACGAAAACACATATTAAATTTAATATGTACTTAATATAATTTGAGTACTCTATATATTCATATTATATATTGTATTCTCTAATTAATGAATTGTTAAGATTATTCAATGTATATAATTATAATACATAGCGCTATCAATGATTCCAAAGTGATAACTCTTCCTTTGTGTATGAAACTGTAAATTTGTTTTAATAAATGTTAATTTTTGAAAATCTTTTTTTTTTTATCACTACATCGTTCAAGGATATTCCAACTTAACCGAACCTAACTATACCGTTTTGGAATAATAACAAAAACGAATTCGATTTAGTATGCATCTTCGCCTTTTTTATAAGACTGAAGTAGCAAACGAGCATGCAGTCCACCTAATGGTAAGTGGTCGCTGCTGCTCTTGAAAATCTGCAAACAATTTCATATAGAACCAGGGATCTATCTGAAGGTCACCACAGACATACAGACAGACAGGCATTGCTACTTCCTAGAAAAGAAATTATTCAGTGTGGATGTAAAATTATTTCTGTTATGACTGACATGTTGGTAATACGTCTTTAAAAGAAGGGTTAAAATTCGCACATGTGACAACGCATTTCATATACATCTCTTTCTACGCATTAGGGCCGATTCACACCGGGAAAGCAGCGGCGCGGCGAGCACTTTCGGCGTGAAATAATTTTAAACTCTATCTACATAATTAAGAGACGAAAATCGCTTGAGAAGCCCGAAAAGGGCGCGCGGC